>BPTQ01000004.1:68294846-68305144 GCA_019973895.1 Chrysanthemum seticuspe | reverse complement strand
CTACTAAACGTGTTCTGGTCTGTAACGTGTACGTCACCCTCATCACTCAGCCATGTACCGCCTTGGACCATCTCTCGTAACCCTTCGACACTTCTCTTAGAAATCTATAGAATTTCCTTGGAGCTTACAACGTAATACAATACCCTTTAGCCCAAATTGACAGTTACCTATACAACTAAGACTAATACGTCCACTAGAACTGCCCTCATTTAGTTGGTTGCCCATACGTAAATATGAAAGACCGCCTTGTCATTCGACCTTCTTTGCTGGCTTGAGCAGCTGCAACATATTTTGCTTCCGTAGTTGACATAGCCACAACTGACTGCAGTTTTGAAACCCAGCTTACTGTTCCGCCAGAAAGTATAAATGCATACCCGTTGGTTGATTTACTCCCGTCAAGATCACCTGCATAATCAGAATCAACATATCCATTGACAGTTAAACCCGATTTCCCATAACATAATGCAACATTCGAGGTTCCTTTAAGATATCTAAAGATTCTCTTCACAGCTTCCCAATGCTCTCTACCAGGTTCCGCCATGTACCGACTCACTACTCCCACTGCATGTGCAATGTCTGGTCTTGTGCAAATCATCGCGAACATTAAACTTCCCACTGCTGATGTATACGGTACTCGAGACATCTCCATCCTCTCTTCTTCACTGCTAGGACTCATCTTGGAGGATGACTTGACATTAGTAGGAAACGGGGTTGATATTGACTTACAATCTTGCATATTGAACCTTTGCAAGATTTTATTTACATAACTTTTCTGTGAAAGCCAAATTTTCCTACTAACTCTATCTTGGTGAATTTGCATCCCTAGAATCTTGTTTGTGGGTTCAAGGTCTTTCATCTCGAATTCCTAGCGAGTTGTGCCTTCAGTTTACTGATACGATCTTTGTTGGGGCCTGCAACCAACGTGTCATCAACATATAACAACAAAATGACAAAATCATTGTCTCCAAACCTCTTGTAATATGAACAAGGGTCTGCATGTAGTCTCTAATATCCAAGGCCAATGATGAAAGAATCAAATCTCTTGTACCAACACCGCGGCGCCTGCTTTAAACCGTACAAAGATTTGTTTAGCCTGCAAACCAAGTTCTCTTTTCCTTTTTTGTAACATATTGGATTTCATAAACACATAACAAACATTAATATGGGTCGAATTGCTTAGAGGTTTTAGAGAGAGAAAGTGAGAGCCTTTCTATAGAGAGAAAGTGAAAGAAAACATATAAGGTTAGATTAAGATGAATGAAAGGTCCAACCCTCTACCTTGGGAGGTAGAGGGTATTTATAGTTACATACTAACGTCCTCTTTCGGACTGTGGATCAGGCATACAGTGGGTAAAGACCCGTCCTTCCTCCACGGTTTTGCTCTAAACTAAATAACTAACTAATAAAACAGTAAATAACGATATGTCTACGAGCTAACTTATGCTAGATTATATTTGGGGTGACCGACTCTTCACTATGGAATTTCTAATTCCTAACAATCTCCCCCTAAGGGAGGTCACCCCATGTTTTACATTTCGAATCCTAGCATTCTATTAAATCTTCAGTCTTGAGCTCGTAGACATTAATTCTTCAACATCTGCATCTTTGTGCTTTAGCAGTGATTCTTTAAAGTCCGATAACAATGTACTTTAAGTGGAGGCCTTTATACTGATTCACATCTTTGATGATCTTTGAGCTTTAATTGAGATCATCAGCCACAATAAATCTCTGGATCACCCTTTATTGTGTTGCCATCATGTGAAGTTGTGACTTTTGGACCGACATGCTGATGAGTGTCTAAATACTCATCATTTTTGTACAATCTAAACTGCAAAATCATCTGAAAACACTCAGAAACACATCAAAATGATCAAAATATCACAAATCAGTGTTTTATGTGTTTTAAATGCAAAAATATCAAAATCAGATGAAAAATGTATCAAGTTTGCAAAATTGGCAGTTTTAGTCCCCCAAGTTTTAAAAATTGTCAAATCTAGTCCCTGGAATTCAAAAATGTGAAGTTTTATCATTCAAGGTCCCTGAAGTATTCTAAGTTATCAAAAATGATCCTTGAGTGATTCTTTGGTCAATTGGCAAGAAAGGTCCCTAAACTTTGGAAAATTGCAAAATTAGTCCTTGGACCTTTTAAAATGGAATTTATGCAAAAAGGGTCCTTGCACTATCAATGTTTGTCATGTTTGGTCCTTGTGAGAAGTTTGGAAAAATGGCATTTTCAGTCCTTGAGTTTGGATAAATTACAAAATTGGTCCTTGTTATCTAGTTAAACCAAACGGACACTTTATGATATTAAAAGCCCAAATCCAAGTCCAAAACACCAGCTGGCCCAAACCCTTGACCCCCTTGACCCTTGAGCCAGGTCATAACACATTGTGAACTCCAGCCAAACCCTTTTGACCTCCCCCGTGTTATTAATCCCCCAGTCAACAGAAGTCAAACAAGAAGAATACCGCCCAAACACTGTGTATCTCCCACACCACCCCTGTAACACCAAAACCAGGCATGGTTTTCCACCTTTTTCACCCCCTCTCCATACTTTGTCCCCTCCACCTCCTCTAAACACCAAAATCCTTTATTGACTCAAACCAACTCCAATTAATACCAAAAACCTGCCTTGAAATATTTGGCGCCAAAAAGTAAAATGGACGGTTTTGATGATTCTATGCAATCCAATGGCTAGAATTTGGTGGGAAAGATTCAGAGGTCAAGATTGAGTGCAAAAAGTCTATAAAGTGGAGCTAAGAGGCATTGTATCAAGATATCTAGTGTAACTTAAATTTTCTTTAGTCGTTTTTTGTAATCTAAGTTTTCCAGTGTATGTTTTTAATTCCAAGTACTTTGTTTAAGTCTCTCAAGTGTATTTGAACTTCTTTTAATAAGTAATTTCAAGTTTTAAAGTTTAAATCAGTTTATGCAATTTTTCTTTAGAAAATCTCATATGCTTCAAATGTTGTTATTGGTTGTTTATATGGACTGAGTTAGCTCACATAAGCTCCCAGATAGCTTATAAAAGCTATTAGAAACACTAAAATTCAGTTTAGCATCAAAAAGAGAAAATCACCAAAAATACCAATTAAATAGTTCAAAAATCAAAAATCCATTGGAAATGGTGTACACAGCTGGAGCAGGGTAAATCATGGATGGCCTTGGGTTAGAAGCTTAGTGGTAAGCTAATAGGGGTGTTCATTGGTCCTTGATCTCAGTTTGCAGTTGGATATCCATTTGTAAGCTTTTTGACTAATTTGGCATTTCACTGTTGCAAGTGTTCATTAGCTTAAATATCTGTTTCTTTATGTTTATTAGCTAGAATTAAGTGTATTTAAGCTTTTAAATCAGTTGGTTGTTCTATTAAATCTGTAGTTTATATAAGTTTCATTTGGGCAGTTAAAGTAGCATAGTCTTAATTCTTGTGTTTCATATTGTTAAAACTGTTTGTTCATGTTTATTTAACCTCACATAATAATAATATAGAGTTTGCAATCAAGTTTATGGTCTAAAATTGTGATTTGCTTTGTAAAACTTCAAAACAGTCATCTTAAGTAGTGCTTGGTTTTTTGTGTTTAAAGGGTCTCTGGTCATTGGACTTGTTGGAAATCTGTTTCACTTGGTTTAAATAACTCATATCAGTCAAGAAATCCAGTCTTAGTTCATTAAAAGTCAAAATATCAGTTAATCATGTCTTATGTGCTCACTGTTGGATTTTTAGGATATATGATCATGAATTTGTGTTTATAAGTTGTTAATCTTGCTCAAGTTAGTCTTATTACACCTTAAAACAACATATTCAGTGATTTAAATCAGGTTAAAGTTCATCTAAGTCAAACTTTTAGTGCAAACCAAAAAGTCAAATTTTTATTTAGGTCGTTTTTGAATAAAATAGATCTTTTTAGTGTGAGTTTAATACTGTGTTTTAGCTTAAAAGCTCTTAGGGTAATAAAGTTTGGTTGTTAAACAAAAATATAAAAATGCTAGTTCTCTGTTCATTAGCTTTTTAAGTGCTTATTTCACTGCTTCTTTTGGGTACCTGTCTGAAAAGAGTGCCCTGTGCACAGTTGATTGGTCCATTTTGAAAAGCTTGCACAGAGCTTAATAGTTGGTCAAATCTTGTGAATTTAGGTTCTTTGGAAAGCCAACCTGGTCATCTTGAAGTCTCAAGCTTAAGTTTTCACTTTTGAGCTTGTTGGCCAGGGCTGCAAGTAGCTTAAAGCTTGTCCCATTTCTGTTTTAATCATAAGTGCTTATCTGCTTATTCTAGCTTATCAATGTGCTTCTTTGTATGTTTTAGCTTCATTTCAGTTCATATAGATTGTTTGCATCTTATTTAAGCTTTTGTTTTAGCTTGTGACCTTGTTTGAGCTTATTTAAACCAAATAAGCTCATTAAGCCATCTGTTAATCCATAAGCTTGTCAAAACAGCTTATTTGTGACTTGTAAAATTTTTGTCTTTGTTAAAGTTTTATAATATCAGTATTAAAGTAGTTTTCAAAAAGAAAATCCAGAAAAAGGTCAATTAAAAATCAGTGATAGTGTTTATTTAATATTTCTTAGCTTTTTGATTTTTCTTTTCAGCTTATTAATAAGCAAATCTTGTTTTTCTATTTTTCTTTGTTTTCTGTCATCATATAGTATTTTTAGAAAAAGTTTCATATTTTTCTCTATCTTTTTAGTATTTATTATAATTTTAAATAGTTAAAAGTAGTAATTAATTAGTAATAAATAATTAAAAAGCATAAAAAATATATTTTCAGTTTCAAAATTAGTTTTATTATATTTTAGATTTTTCCAAGTTAAAATTTTATTTTTCCAAGTTTATTTTATATTTTCTAGTAATTAAGTGTATTTTAAATAATAATTAATTAGTAATAATTAAATAAAAAGTGTGAAAAATATATTTTTAGTTTTAAAATTAGTTTTATAGTATTTTAGATTTTTCTGAACCATAAGTTTATTTTTCTAGCCTTATTTTATATTTTCTTCTATTTTAGAGTATTTATTAAATAGTTAAAATAGTTTTTAATTAATATTAATTAATTAAATAGTTGTAAAAATAATTTTCTTTTTCTAATAATTTTCTTTTATTTTTAGGATTCTAAAAATGTTATTTTCATATTTTTAGGTCTTTTATTCCTCAGATTTTACTTTTTACGTCTACGTAGTTTTTAAACTTACGTTTACGTTTCTTTCATCTGATTGTTGTGCTTTCCAATTCTGTGTCCAATTCCATTCCAATCAATCAGTAGTGTAATATTTCTAATCAAAACCTTTACAGATCACTATCCTTAGTGATCACTCCATCATCTGAGTTTGTTTTGACACACCATTGAGTCTCCGTGGGACTAAACGACCCGGGAATTCATTATATTCTCCAGGACTTCATTGTATTTGTGTCTGAACTATTTTAAGCCTGTTACGGCTGGTCATTCACAAGTGGCCAGTTTGTGTGATTAGACTTGACGGTTCGGCACCGATCACATGCTCACACCTTTTGGATCATGACATCTTTTTATCAGAGTGGCGGAAGCTATACTGGTTCAAGATATTTGCAGCAGCGTAGCAGAAGCATAGTATAAAAATATATGAGCCAGGTTATGTAGATAGGCACTTGTCATGATGTCTTCAATTAAGTGTGGTTGCTGTGAGCATGCGGCTTTGGATTGACTCCTCAATTCTGATCAGCTGCAACCGTCCAAATGTACCTGCAAACAACAGTTAGCAATAAAACATACGAAAGTGTCTTTGATCACTTTCATTGAATTGAGGTACACGGCCCACGGTTCCCCGTTGATCAATACAAGTACTGCCTGTGATCAGGTAGAATTCCGAAGAATCTCCTTGACAGGGTTTCGCAGCTGCTCTAGCTGTTCTCAAACCGGAACGTCTCAAAGAAGACAACACGGAGTGAGTGAACCAGCGAATTGAGATTCACTGATTGATAGAAAATGATTTGAAAACAATCGCGTATTGCTTAAGATAGAGTTTTGCAATACGACGAAGGTTTTATAAGAAAAATCAATTTTCAATCATAAATACCCTTTTAATTTTGAAAGATTAATACACAGTCGATGTGCTAGAGAAAATACTTTTTGAGCACAACGATTGGTTTTTCAAAGGTATCCGTCAATCCATTTCCTGGACCAAGGTTGATTCAAGATTGAATCGCCCCATCATTTCTATCCAGTTGTCACAAGCTTGATCTTTAGAAAATATTTCACATGTCACCCACCAAGAGCTTGTTTGATGTTGGCTCTAGAAGGATTTCCATCTTCATCGTGAATACTTTTACGTATCACTCGGATGTTCTGGCAATACCACAATGATAATGTGTAGGACTCTTAATATATTCTTACTTCCCACATTGTGTGAAACAGTAAGTCTTCATTAATTTAGTGTCCTAATGAGATGTTGTGGATGATCTCTTGGCTCTAGACTCAATTGTGCACATTTGGTTCTTATGCCGGAGACTAGGGAGAGGGTCTCCTTCTTCAATATCAACAATCTCTAAGAGAAAGTCGATAGATTATGTCGGTTCCCCGTGAGAATGAAACAAGCCCTTTTAAGAGGAACTTGAGTAGCTTGGGAAGTTTAGTGCAGTGCGTCACTGGGTCCATGACATCTTGTCTTTAATACCAGTGTTACCTTAGTAAACACCAGTAGCATATGTATTGAACCCGGTTACTGCCCTAAGGTTGAATTATTGGAGGGCTATTTCTTTTCACCCTTTTCATATTCATTTCTTTTTCATTCTTCAACCCCTTCAGTGCTTACCGAGACTTCATAACTAGAACCTTGTTGGGTTTATTCCAGTACTAGCTCTGTCTCAGTCCGCACTCTTCCATATCTCATTTTTCTCCTTTTTTCATCATACCTAAGGACTCTACACTATCTAGTGGATTGTCCCTGGGTAGATCCCTCCGGTTCTGGCGGATCGTGGGAACGAATACCTAACCTAACCATCCTTATAACACCATGCATAAAGTAAATTGGTCGGTCTTTTGGTATTGTTCTTTCCTTCTCGAAACCAATTGAAAAATCATTTGAAAAAACAATCAAGGTACTTGTGATACGAGATCAAAGCATTATGTACCTTAATAGTTTTGATCATTTAGAAAACCTCCCCCTCAACATGTGCATATGATTTAGAAATTGTTTAGCATATGGAGGCAAGAGGACTTTGAAATATTTTCTTTGATCACAATTTTCATAGAAAAAGCCATTTTATTTTCTTGGTAAATGCTCCCCCTCAATATGTGCATAGGATAAGTAAAATCATTTTATCACATAGAGGCAAGAGTTCTTTTGAAGCACATCCACGATCACAAAAGCCATTAAGAAACCTATTTGAAAACTCAATCAAGGTACTTTATAAATCACTTTAAAAACTTTTATACCTCGATAGTTAATTTTCTTTTTGAAATGCTCCCCCTCAATATGTGATTCGAGATTCGAAAGCGTTTAGCACATATGAGAGAGCAGCCTGCACAATTGAATCAAACAATCACCTATTATCAAATTTCATTATTAAATCACAAATTCTCCCCCGATCAAAAATATCAAACCCTTTGAGATTTTGGATCCCAAGTGATTTAATACGGTTTAGAAAACATAGGAGAACTTGTGGCCTGGTTTAAATACTCATCTGGTTTTTGGATAAATCCTCCTCCTCAACATGTGCATTGTATATTTGAAATCGTTTGGCACATGGAGGCAGGAGTGCCTTTAAAGGACTAAAACAGATTTGAGATTTAAATCACGATCTCTTCCCCGATCAAAAATATCAAACCATTTGAGATTTGTGATCCCGAATGATTTAAATCATTTAGAAATTTTTAGGGGAAAGACGTGGCAAGATTTAATTTTTGAAATCGATTGATAAGAATCAATTTAAGACATTAAAGATTGTTAGTGTCAGGTATGATTGTTTTAAAGAGATCTTTTAAGTAAAATAAAACAATTTCACAATCAAACAAGAACAGAAAAAATTTCATTTTGAAAGACCTTGATTTCCAAAGAAAATCATACCATGACATAACATTAAATCTTTAGATCACCACATTTTAACGTACAAACGGACTCTTTTGAAGAAATATTGTTTAAAAATAATTTATTTTAAATCACTCTCCCCCTCAATCGATGACCGTAGTCGATGATTGAGTGACTCAATTTTTGATAAAATGAAGTCCGGTGATTTTCAAAATTAAGTCCAATTAATTTTCAAAACAATATTTTCCATTTTCAAAAACAATTTAATCAAATTATTCAAAATTGTTTAAAAATGGTATCCTGCACAAAGATACGTTAGGTGGTTGAGAAGCTTCCGTTGTTGCTGTAGGGCTTGGAAGAAAACCGTCTGCAGATGCAGTGAGACTTCTTCTTACGTTGCATTTTGAATGTCAACTGAGGTCAAATTAAGCCCCGTTTCTTCAATCACTTAGAAGAAAACCATCTGCTGATGCAGTGAGACCTCTTACGTTGCATTTATGCCAACTCTCCATTGAAGTCCAATTAAGCTCCGTTTCTTCATTTGTCGACCCAAGAAATCGTTACCCTTTCCTTTCGGCATCCAATCATATTCAATTGTGGGATCCGGATCGGGAACATTCTTATATACCAATATACCTGTATACGTTAGTGAACACACATACAAATATATGGTGGTCGACATCACCCAAACAGCAATCGACTAATAAGAGTCAATTCAACATATCAATCAGATCATATAAAGCATGGGATTTTATGTGTTCATCAAACTCTAATCATCTAATCCTAACAATCATATCCTAAATTCCTAGTCCTTTGACACAGGCAAATATCATTTTTAATTAAGCACGTAGGATAATTAAGAAAGTCCGTTAGATGATATAGATTTGAAAACATTCTCCCCCTCAATCAATGACTCATTTTTCTGAAAAGGTTAAAAGCGCTGTAGTCATTGATTGAGTTTTTCAATTAATACGAAAACTCTGATTCTGATTGATTTTTCAAGCAACTTATTTTCCACCATTTTGTTAAAACAAATATTTTTCTGAACAATTTTAGAAAGAAAAATATTTGAGTAGGAACAGCATTCCTTCGACATACTTTCCTCATTTTTGTTTTAGGATAAGTGCACGAAATATTTGAAAATTGGTTTAGCGCAACACTTTCCTTTCTTTAGAAAAACGGGTTGCTATCTGAAATAATAGCAAGCCATTGTTAAAGTACGGGTTACAGTCTGAAATAACTGTAAGCCATATTTTGAGACATGTTTAGAAAGAAATATGTACACCTCCTGCTCGAACATCATCTAAAGTCTCGTGCCATTATTAAATGACATTTCTAAGACCGTAGATGTTATCGATACCAGAAGACATGTCTTGAGAAAACATATTTTTGGTATTTTTCAATTTTCTAATTTTTATGGGCTTTTGTTGATTTTATATTTTTCTATTTTGTTTTTGTTGGTTTTATATTTTTGTATTTTTCTTTTTGAAAATTATTTACAAAGATAGAGAAATAGTTTTAAGAAGATGATGATACGAGTACCGAGATAAGGAAATCGTTCAGCACTCATATAGAGATCATCAAGTGTCAAGTTGACTTTCTAACATGATAAACTATTTGGTTAAGGTTACACTGAGTTACTAAGGTCATATAAAGAGTGTATAAAACAAGAACAATCACAAACACAACCTTAAACACATAATTTCCATCAAACCCAAACAACCTTTAAAATGGCTCAAATTGAACTTTTCATAACATCAAACTGTGTAAACCTAATTTATCAAATCCAAGGGCTTTAGTGTGTCAAACCAAACCTTTTTCAGCCTAAACAAGTAGTCACAAAAGTCTAGGTCTAGGATTATCAAAAGCAAGCATATTGGCAGTCAAAATGTAATTTAAAGCATCAATGAAATCCAAACACAAATACAAAACCTAAAGTAACTACGAAATTTAATGTAAAACTGACGGTTATACGAACGAAAACTATTAGGATCTGGATCTGAAAACACTGATGAACAAATCCGACTTTTTCCAAACCAAACTGTGTGATTTCGGGAACCTAAACTATTTAATCCAAATGTGTCAAACTACAATACTTTTCAAGTTAAACTCGGTAAAATTTCCAACAAACCCAAACTACCTTTAATACACAAATTCCAACACAAACACTAACAAGAACAAAATATGTGAGAAATATACTGGAATCATTGAGTCACATTGGAATTGGTTTATCAAATAGTACAATCTTTCAGTTGAACTGTGAACTACTAGAGATATACTCACGACTTGCTAAAGGAATA
>BPTQ01000004.1:68264877-68289888 GCA_019973895.1 Chrysanthemum seticuspe | reverse complement strand
TTCATATGTAATAGGTAGCGTTATTATGGCCTTTATGTTTGTTTAAGGTCAAGCTTATGTAGAAGGCCCATAAGCTTGATCCAAGCCCAATAAGGTATAGGGAAGGAGAGGGAGTGTTGCCCTAGCTCCTTGCCTATATATACATTGTAATAACCCTCACTTGAGGGTTGGTTGTTCAAGTTATTCTCTTTCACTCACTCTTTTCCTTAACCGTATTATTGTATATGCGTGTGTGTGTGTTTAGCTTGTTCATCCGCCTTTATCTCTTCTCTTATAACTTGTGTTTGTAAAACTTGTGACCTAACATGTCACCACTAGACAACCACCTCCAAAATATAATCCTACTTTTGCAAGAAACAAAGCTCCATCTTTTTCAAAACCTAATTCATTTAGGAGACCTAATAACGTTTACCCGAAAAGTAACCATCAAATGGGATGAAATCCAAACATGCAAAACGGTTTTCATTTTCAAAACTTTGCTCCATGGAATGCATATTCATCTTATCCATACATGTCTAACATGAATGGAATGTTTAACACTAATGGACCCATGAACAAATGGGGACTAAACTTTTGAGTTTATTATTGTTTTAGGTGTGCTTAAAGGTTGATCTAGACCCCGATGAATGGGTCAAGGATAGCGGATGCACGAGGCACATGACCGGGAATAGGGATCTATTCTCCACATATGAATCCTTCAATGGAGGTAATGTGGTGTTTGGAAATAGAAAAAGTAGAATCATCGGTAAAGGTACGATTTCTAATAAATCTCTAACCATTAACGATGTGTGTCACGTAGAAAACCTAAACTTTAACCTCTTAAGTATAGGACAAATATGTGATAAAAAGTGCAATGTACTTTTTACCGAAACCGGTAGTAAGATACTAAAAAATGGCATTACCATAGGAAAAGGAATTAGGAAACATGGAGTCTATGTCATTAAAATCGGTAATGAACCTAAGGACAAACTATGTCTTACCTCTATGGATGATACTTCGACCTTATGGCATCGAAGATTGGGTCACGCCAACATGCGACTTCTTCAATCGCTATCATCCAAAGATCTAGTAAGAGACCTACCTAAGTTAAAATATGAACATCATTTTTGTGATGCTTGTAATATAGGAAAACAAGCTCATTCGAGTCATAAAGCTAAAAACATGGTGTCCACAACTAGGTGTCTAGAATTACTACATATGGATTTATTTGGTCCATCCGCTATCCAAAGTTATGGAGGCAACTACTATACTTTGGTCATAGTGGATGACTATTCTAGGTATACTTGGACAAAATTTTTAAAGAACAAAACGGAAACCTTTAACTGTTTTGAAATATTAAGCAAAAAGATCCAAAGACAACTAGGAAGTCCCATAGTGTCTATTAGGACGGTTCATGGTAGGGAATTCGATAATGAAGTGTGATATGTGTCTAAATACACATATATTTGTATTATATAAACCTACAAAAACAACCAAAAACACACAAATGACTCTCAAAATGATACAAATTCATAAAAATGTGTTTTTATGTGATTCAGGTACAAAAGATTGAAAAACAAGTGAAAATTGATCAATTTCACAACTATTGTCATTTTCAGTCCCTGGAGTTACATAAAATGTCAAAACTAGTCCCTAAATGTTTTAAATGAATGAAAAATCAACTTAAGTCCTTGGGAAATCAAAAATGTTCACAAAACACCCCTGGATAAAAGTTTACACAAAATGGCAATTTTTACCCCTCAAGTTACAAAATTGGCAAAAATAGTCCCTGGTATTCTAAACTTGGAATTTTACAAATAATACCCTTGTACTATGCATGATTTAACAAATGGAACAATTTGATAACTTTTGGGAAATTACAAAACAAGTCCCTCAAAAATCCAAATTTACATTTTAGGTCCTTTAAAGTTTTAAATATAAATAAAATACAACTTTTGGTCCTTGCACTATCAATGTTGGTCATGTTTGGTCCTTGTGAGAAGTTTGAAAAAGTTGCAAGATCAGTCCTTGAGGTTTGGGTAAATTACAAAATGGGTCCTTGTTGTTACTTCTTAAACCAAACGGATCCACATATATCAAAAGCCCAATATCTAGCCCAATCCCATGACCCGGCCATTTTGATATCACCACCCGGTCAATAGAAGTCAAAAACAACCCTTGCCCGCCCAAAAACCACTAGTACTGTAGACTTTCCTCCTCAACCCCTGAAACACTAAAACCAGTCCTGGTTTTCACTCCTTTTTCTCAACCTCCCCCATACTATGTCCCCTCCACATCCTCTAAACACCAAAACCCATTAATTGTCTCAACCAAATCCATTTAATGATAAAAAACTGCTCTTGACTATTTTGGCGCCAAAATGGACAAATGGCAGTTATGATGAATCATGAAGATCCAACGGTTGGAAAATGGTGGGATCAACTCAGAAACAAGTGGGGAGATGATTGGATATAAAAGGAAGCAAGATAGAGAGGAAACAGGCACTTTGGCCTCAAGCCTTAGTCACGTAGTTATAGTTTTTATTGCTTTCCTAGTTAAAAATGTCTTTTAAGCTTTCAAATGTTGTAATTTACTTTAAATTAGTATAATGGAACTCTTCTTTCAGTTTAATTTCAGTTTCACTTCAGTTTCAAGAATTTGCTTAATTTCCTTTAATTTTAAAGTCTTTTTAATTTCATGGTAAGTAGTTGTTTAATGGACTCCTTAAGCCATATAAGCTCCTGACAAGGCTTTTAAGCTTTTAGAGACATTTAAACAAGCTTAGACTTTTTAAACTAGAAAATTCCAAAAATAGAGAAAATGGAAAAATAATCAAAAATCTTGGGAAAATGAAGAAGATGATGAAGCAGGGTTGAATTTGGAGTGCTATGGGTATTAGGAGCTTATTGGTAAGCTAATAGGTGTAACCTTGTCCATTTGTTCTACATCTCAGTCCTATTCTCATTTGTAAGCATTTTTTCTAATTTTTGCAATTTACTGTTCCTATTTATTATATGTTGTGATTTCTGTATCTTTATGCTTATTTGTTGTTGTTAAGTGTTTGTAAGTTTTAAAATTGTATGTTTATGTATTAATTTGTGTTGTTCATTCATGATTCATTTTCAACTGTGAAAATGAAACATGAATGATTCATGTTAATTGTTGTTATAAGTGTTGTTTTTATGTTCATTTGTCCTTGTTATATGTTAATATAGAGTTTGGATTCAGGTTCATAAGCAATTTCATTGAATACCTTAATAATCATGTGACAAGTGAGATTTAAGGGACTGTTTGGAATTGTTTTGATTCAGAGTATTGAGGTTGTTTGTAATGTTTATTCCTGTACCTGTATGATCATTTAGGTTATTGGATGGGTTGACAACCATTTAGGCTTGATGGTTATGTCTTTTGCATGCATTTTCATTTACAAATTTCCCTCAGTTTTCACTGTGTGGTTGTTGTACTAAATCTGTGTTAGAGGTGTATTCAGTGTTAGGCTTTTGTTGTTTGAGGTTTGTTTAGCTCATTTAAGCTCATACCTGTCTTAGTTTGTGTCTGCAAAGCACCTATAGTCAAAATCTTAGTCCCACTGTTTTAATAACTTATCTGTTGTGTTTTTGGAATTCAAATCACTTGTATTGTGTCTAAAATACATAGATAAAGGTTGCTTTAGTCTCATTTCAATCAATAACACCTAGATCAGTCCTTACATTTGAATCAAAACTCATAAAAGTCAAAGTTTCATTTTCACTAAAAAGTCAAAAAACTGAAAATCATGATTTGAGCTCAACTGCAAGGATTTTTCCTTGACTCATTTTTAAGTCAAATTAGGTGAAATTTGTTGCTTTAATAACTTCAGTTGGTGTTCTTTCTTATCACCATTTTAGTAGAATTTTGCAATTTTTGTATAAGCTCCAAACAAGCTCCTCTTTTGGGTGTCAAGTGCCCTGCTCCATGGGTCAGTTTGTGATGAGTTTTTCTCAGATATTGCATGCTTGTCACAAGGTTCATTATAGCTTATCCAAGCTTGGTTTTTGGTTTAAACATAGTCACCCAGGTCTAGTGTAGGTTCCAAGTTTTTGTTTTAGATTTCTAGCTTATTTGAGTGCTTAAATAGTGGATAGAAAGTGCCTAGTGATTTTAAGAGTGTACTGAGTAACAGTGTGTAGTTTTGCTTATTTGTGCTTATTTTGTGCTTATTTCTTAATCATTTGCTTTTTCAGTTGTTGTAATTAGTTTATTTTAAGTCACTTAGCTTATTTCAGTTTATCTTTAGCTTATTAAACAGCTTATAGCCATTTTAACTTTAAAACTTGAGCTTATTTCATTTTTCTTGCCACTGTTGTGATTTTTGGGCTTATTCAGTGCTTATCAGTGTTTTTTGTAAAAAGTCACAGTTGAGAAAAGTGCTTAATTTCTTGTGTTTAATAGTTTGCAAAAAGAAAATTTCAAAAATAAAAAGTTTTGCAAAAAGGGGGTAGGCAGGCTCGAACCTGAGACCTCCCCCTTTTGAAGGTGATAGAAGTGTACCTGGATACCATGCGCCCTTGGGACTTGTCTTGGTTGAATCTTGCACTATCTATCTCTTATATACATATTGCCCAGTTTAGCTTATTAGGTGTTTTCAGCTTATTTGTAGCTTATTCATAGCAGCTTTTTCCAGTTTTCTATTTTTCTTAAATATGTAATAGTATAAAGTATTTTCTGTAAAAGTTTCAGATTTTTCTCATTAGTTTTAATATTTTTAATCATTTAATTAGTGTAAAATCTTATTTAATTCATAATAAAAAATATAAAAGTCAAAAAAATATAAATTTTTTTTTTAAATTTTCTTTTGTCATATATTTTGTAAAAATATTGTTTTTACACTTGTAGGCCTTTTATTTCTTAAATTTTACGTTTTATCTTGCGCTCCAGCGTAATTTTTATACATAACGCTCGTTTTCATTTTAAGTCACGTTTTTAAGTAATTTGAGTTTACGTTTTAGTTAAAATAGTTTATTTAAGTTATTTTGTTTTAGCTATCACAAAAACATCATTGTAAAAATAGTGATAGCGTTTATTTAATATCTTTTATCTTTTTAATTTTCTTAATTTGTATTTAAGTCGCGTTTATTTATAACCTTTTTCAGTAGTGTAATATTCAAATCTAATCCTTTCAGATCACTATCCTTAGTGATCATTCAATCATCTGAATCAGTTTTACACACCATTGAGTCTCCGTGGGACTTAACGACCCGGGAATTCACTATATTCTCTGATCTTCATTGCATTTGTGTTTAAGCTGTTTTAAGTCTGTTTAGACTTGACGGTTTTGCGCCAATCAAATTTTGGCGCCGCTGCCGGGGAGGCTTTAGCGTGTGTTTAGCCTTTTTCAGATCCATTCTTGCACATATTCCATTTTGTAAAAAGTTTTTTTGTAAAGTTAAAAATATTTTCCTAAGGTGTTAATAGCACCAAAAACAATATAAAATACAAAAACATTTTTTCCTTTGCACACAACTTGCCCAGTTTGATAAGTCCCTCAGTTACAACATTTGGTTGTTGGCTGTTTACAGTTGCTGATCTCTGTCAGACCCAGATTCCCTTTCGAGGGGCGGTTGTTAGGAATTTCTTTTGTACATATATATATAAACTTTAAAAAATACAAAAATATTTTCCATTTCTTTTTAATAAATCAAAAATCAAAAAGATTCTTCTCGCTCTTTCTAAGTTTCTTTCTAAGATTCTTAGACTCATCTTAAGTGATGAATATTCATAATTCTGTGAGTGGCAATCCCACCCCAATTTCTCACCCATTCTTTGAGTGGCAATCCCACTCAGTTTCCCCATGAACAATTTAATTCGGGGTCAAGTCAAGCTAGTGACTTGGTTATCAAAAACAAGCCATACAATATGGGTTTTCACCCATATTTCTGTCTTTTTCCCCTTTCTACCATCTAAGTGTGGGGGTTATAACCCACCTGTTGTATATATAAAAACTTTGAAAATTGTAAATATTAAAAAAAAGAAAATAATTGTTGTGTTTCCATACTTTGAATATTGAGGACAATATTCATTTCTAAGTGTGGGGGGGAAATTCTGGCGAATTTGATCATAAATGTGCCCTTTTAGTCCCTTTTTCCCCCAAAATGGCCAAATTAAATTTTTTTTTTAGTGGAAGTACTATGTACTAAACACAACAAATGGTAATCAGTCCACCATGTCTTACCAACAAAAGGATTGGCTAATCCAGGAGCAAACGGCTCTTGGTAAAGATTTCTCAAATCCGTTTATATGGCTTGCAATTTGCCCAAAATTGTATGGTTTTCAACTCACCATATCCTAAAAAGTGAAGAGTTGGCTAGCCCGCAAGATTATGGCTTATGGTAAAGGCAGTGGAAAATCCATAATTGGTATTCAGCTCACCAAAGATAATCCTGATAATTTATCTAAGAGTTGGCTAGTCCAGAAGGGTACGGCTTCTGGTAAAGACTAATCAAATCCGTTTACAGCTTATGATTTGCTCAAAATCATTTGGTTATCAGTGTACCAAGGTTCTTACTTGAACTGAAACATTTGGCTACTCCAGAAGTGATGGCTTTTGGTAAAGAGTTTTTCAAATCCATTAAAATCTCAAATCATTGCTAGGGACTAGCAATATCTCAGTGTGGGGGATTTGATATGTGTCTAAATACACATATATTTGTATTATATAAACCCACAAAAACAACCAAAAACACACAAATGACTCTCAAAATGATACAAATTCATAAAAATGTGTTTTTATGTGATTCAGGTACAAAAGATTGAAAAACAAGTGAAAATTGATCAATTTCACAACTATTGTCATTTTCAGTCCCTGGAGTTACATAAAATGTCAAAACTAGTCCCTAAATGTTTTAAATGAATGAAAAATCAACTTAAGTCCTTGGAAAATCAAAAATGTTCACAAAACACCCCTGGATAAAAGTTTACACAAAATGGCAATTTTTACCCCTCAAGTTACAAAATTGGCAAAAATAGTCCCTGGTATTCTAAACTTGGAATTTTACAAATAATACCCTTGTACTATGCATGATTTAACAAATGGAACAATTTGATAACTTTTGGGAAATTACAAAACAAGTCCCTCAAAAATCCAAATTTACATTTTAGGTCCTTTAAAGTTTTAAATATAAATAAAATACAACTTTTGGTCCTTGCACTATCAATGTTGGTCATGTTTGGTCCTTGTGAGAAGTTTGAAAAAGTTGCAAGATCAGTCCTTGAGGTTTGGGTAAATTACAAAATGGGTCCTTGTTGTTACTTCTTAAACCAAACGGATCCACATATATCAAAAGCCCAATATCTAGCCCAATCCCATGACCCAGCCATTTTGATATCACCACCCGGTCAATAGAAGTCAAAAACAACCCTTGCCCGCCCAAAAACCACTAGTACTGTAGACTTTCCTCCTCAACCCCTGAAACACTAAAACCAGTCCTGGTTTTCACTCCTTTTTCTCAACCTCCCCCATACTATGTCCCCTCCACATCCTCTAAACACCAAAACCCATTAATTGTCTCAACCAAATCCATTTAATGATAAAAAACTGCTCTTGACTATTTTGGCGCCAAAATGGACAAATGGCAGTTATGATGAATCATGAAGATCCAACGGTTGGAAAATGGTGGGATCAACTCAGAAACAAGTGGGGAGATGATTGGATATAAAAGGAAGCAAGATAGAGAGGAAACAGGCACTTTGGCCTCAAGCCTTAGTCACGTAGTTATAGTTTTTATTGCTTTCCTAGTTAAAAATGTCTTTTAAGCTTTCAAATGTTGTAATTTACTTTAAATTAGTATAATGGAACTCTTCTTTCAGTTTAATTTCAGTTTCACTTCAGTTTCAAGAATTTGCTTAATTTCCTTTAATTTTAAAGTCTTTTTAATTTCATGGTAAGTAGTTGTTTAATGGACTCCTTAAGCCATATAAGCTCCTGACAAGGCTTTTAAGCTTTTAGAGACATTTAAACAAGCTTAGACTTTTTAAACTAGAAAATTCCAAAAATAGAGAAAATGGAAAAATAATCAAAAATCTTGGGAAAATGAAGAAGATGATGAAGCAGGGTTGAATTTGGAGTGCTATGGGTATTAGGAGCTTATTGGTAAGCTAATAGGTGTAACCTTGTCCATTTGTTCTACATCTCAGTCCTATTCTCATTTGTAAGCATTTTTTCTAATTTTTGCAATTTACTGTTCCTATTTATTATATGTTGTGATTTCTGTATCTTTATGCTTATTTGTTGTTGTTAAGTGTTTGTAAGTTTTAAAATTGTATGTTTATGTATTAATTTGTGTTGTTCATTCATGATTCATTTTCAACTGTGAAAATGAAACATGAATGATTCATGTTAATTGTTGTTATAAGTGTTGTTTTTATGTTCATTTGTCCTTGTTATATGTTAATATAGAGTTTGGATTCAGGTTCATAAGCAATTTCATTGAATACCTTAATAATCATGTGACAAGTGAGATTTAAGGGACTGTTTGGAATTGTTTTGATTCAGAGTATTGAGGTTGTTTGTAATGTTTATTCCTGTACCTGTATGATCATTTAGGTTATTGGATGGGTTGACAACCATTTAGGCTTGATGGTTATGTCTTTTGCATGCATTTTCATTTACAAATTTCCCTCAGTTTTCACTGTGTGGTTGTTGTACTAAATCTGTGTTAGAGGTGTATTCAGTGTTAGGCTTTTGTTGTTTGAGGTTTGTTTAGCTCATTTAAGCTCATACCTGTCTTAGTTTGTGTCTGCAAAGCACCTATAGTCAAAATCTTAGTCCCACTGTTTTAATAACTTATCTGTTGTGTTTTTGGAATTCAAATCACTTGTATTGTGTCTAAAATACATAGATAAAGGTTGCTTTAGTCTCATTTCAATCAATAACACCTAGATCAGTCCTTACATTTGAATCAAAACTCATAAAAGTCAAAGTTTCATTTTCACTAAAAAGTCAAAAAACTGAAAATCATGATTTGAGCTCAACTGCAAGGATTTTTCCTTGACTCATTTTTAAGTCAAATTAGGTGAAATTTGTTGCTTTAATAACTTCAGTTGGTGTTCTTTCTTATCACCATTTTAGTAGAATTTTGCAATTTTTGTATAAGCTCCAAACAAGCTCCTCTTTTGGGTGTCAAGTGCCCTGCTCCATGGGTCAGTTTGTGATGAGTTTTTCTCAGATATTGCATGCTTGTCACAAGGTTCATTATAGCTTATCCAAGCTTGGTTTTTGGTTTAAACATAGTCACCCAGGTCTAGTGTAGGTTCCAAGTTTTTGTTTTAGATTTCTAGCTTATTTGAGTGCTTAAATAGTGGATAGAAAGTGCCTAGTGATTTTAAGAGTGTACTGAGTAACAGTGTGTAGTTTTGCTTATTTGTGCTTATTTTGTGCTTATTTCTTAATCATTTGCTTTTTCAGTTGTTGTAATTAGTTTATTTTAAGTCACTTAGCTTATTTCAGTTTATCTTTAGCTTATTAAACAGCTTATAGCCATTTTAACTTTAAAACTTGAGCTTATTTCATTTTTCTTGCCACTGTTGTGATTTTTGGGCTTATTCAGTGTTTATCAGTGTTTTTTGTAAAAAGTCACAGTTGAGAAAAGTGCTTAATTTCTTGTGTTTAATAGTTTGCAAAAAGAAAATTTCAAAAATAAAAAGTTTTGCAAAAAGGGGGTAGGCAGGCTCGAACCTGAGACCTCCCCCTTTTGAAGGTGATAGAAGTGTACCTGGATACCATGCGCCCTTGGGACTTGTCTTGGTTGAATCTTGCACTATCTATCTCTTATATACATATTGCCCAGATTAGCTTATTAGGTGTTTTCAGCTTATTTGTAGCTTATTCATAGCAGTATTTTCCAGTTTTCTATTTTTCTTAAATATGTAATAGTATAAAGTATTTTCTGTAAAAGTTTCAGATTTTTCTCATTAGTTTTAATATTTTTAATCATTTAATTAGTGTAAAATCTTATTTAATTCATAATAAAAAATATAAAAGTCAAAAAAATATAAATTTTTTTTTTAAATTTTCTTTTGTCATATATTTTGTAAAAATATTGTTTTTACACTTGTAGGCCTTTTATTTCTTAAATTTTACGTTTTATCTTGCGCTCCAGCGTAATTTTTATACATAACGCTCGTTTTCATTTTAAGTCACGTTTTTAAGTAATTTGAGTTTACGTTTTAGTTAAAATAGTTTATTTAAGTTATTTTGTTTTAGCTATCACAAAAACATCATTGTAAAAATAGTGATAGCGTTTATTTAATATCTTTTATCTTTTTAATTTTCTTAATTTGTATTTAAGTCGCGTTTATTTATAACCTTTTTCAGTAGTGTAATATTCAAATCTAATCCTTTCAGATCACTATCCTTAGTGATCATTCAATCATCTGAATCAGTTTTACACACCATTGAGTCTCCGTGGGACTTAACGACCCGGGAATTCACTATATTCTCTGATCTTCATTGCATTTGTGTTTAAGCTGTTTTAAGTCTGTTTAGACTTGACGATTTTGCGCGAATCAAAGTGCAATTCAGAGCTTTTTGTGACGCTAATGGTATTACTCACAACTTCTCGACTCCACGCACTCCACAATCGAATGGGGTAGTAGAAAGAAAGAATAGAACCTTACAAGAAATGAGTAGAACCATGCTTAATGAACAATCCATACCTCAAAAGTTTTGGTGTAATGCCATTGATACTTCAACGTACATACTCAATCGAGTCTTAATTAGACCTATCTTAGGAAAAACTCCATATGAGTTACTTCGAGGCAAAAAGCCTACGTTAAATCACTTTAGAGTCTTTGGTAGTAAATGTTTTATTCTTAACACTAAAGATTACCTTACAAAATTTGATCCTAAATCAACCGAAGGTATCTTTTTAGGTTACTCGCCAAATAGCAAAGCTTACGTCATATTAAACAAAGAAACAATGAAGGTAGAAGAGTCATTAAATATAAAATTTGATGAAAGTCCACCCAAACCCTCTCCACCTCTTATAGATGACGAGATTATAGAAAGTGAAGCTATAGTAATAAAGAAAAAGATTAGTGAAGAAGAAGAACCTCTAAGTGATGAAATAATAAACATTAAAGAATCCAAAGATCACCCCCTAGATAAAGTCATAGGAAAACTAAATGAACGAACATTAAGGTCCCAAGTTCAAAAGCAAAGTAACTTGTTTTGTTTTGTTTCAACCTTAGAACCTAAGAATACACAAGAAGCCATAAAAGATGAGAGTTGGGTAATGGCTATGCAAGAAGAACTAAATCAATTTGTCTCTAATGATGTTTGGACACTTGTCCCTCCACCTAGTAATCAAACCATAATAGGAACCAAATGGGTTTATAAAAACAAATTAGATGCAAACGGAGTCGTGTCTAGGAACAAGGCTAGACTCGTTGCTCAAGGGTATAACCAACAAGAAGGAATAGACTTTGATGAGACCTACGCCCCCATGGCTAGATTAGAGTCTATAAGAATACTTCTTGCGTATGTTTGTGCTAATGATCTAAAGCTTTATCAAATGGATGTCAAAAGCGCTTTTCTAAATGGTGTCATAAATGAAGAAGTATATGTAGCTCAACCTCCGGGCTTCATTGATTTTGAAAAACCCAAACATGTCTATAAATTAAAGAAAGCCTTTTACGGTCTTAAACAAGCTCCAAAAGCTTGGTATGATAGACTCAAGTCATTTCTAGTTAAACACAACTACACCATGGGGTTAGTTGACAACATACTTTTTACTAAGAAAAGAGAGTCACATATAATCATAGTACAAATATATGTAGATGATATTATATTCTGATACACTTGTCAAGACATGTGTGATGATTTCTCTAAAATCATGCATGACGAGTTCGAGATGAGTATGATGGGAGAACTTAGTTTCTTTCTTGGTCTACAAATAAAACAAGTAGAATATGGTATCTTCTTCAATCAATCTAAATACATCAAGGAGATGTTAAAGAAATTCGGTCTAGAAGAGTCAAAACCTATTAGGACTCCAATGTCATCCGACACCAAACTCACAAAAGATGAAGACGGAGAATCCGTAGATAATACTAAATATCGTGGCATGATAGGTAGTCTTCTCTACCTCACGGTAAGTAGGCCGGATATCATGTTTAGTGTTTGCTTATGTGCTAGGTTTCAAGAAGACCCTAAAACATCACACCTAGAAGCTGTAAGAAGGATATTTAGATATATTAAGGGTACAACACAATTAGGATTATGGTATCCTAAGGGCACGGGAGTAGAAACAATTGTATATGCAGATTCTGACCATGCAGGTGATTACGTTGATAGAAAAAGTACAAGTGGGGTATGTACTTTCATGGGATGTTGTTTAACTTCTTGGTTTTCTAAGAAACAAACGGCACTAGCTATATCAACAACCGAAGCCGAGTACGTCTCCGCCGGAAAAGCATGCCAACAAGCACTATGGATGAAACAAGCGTTAGTCGACTACGACATCCATCTAAGCGACATAGCCATCCTATGTGACAACAAAGGTACCATCGACCTAAGCAAGAATCCGGTATTGCATTCTCGCATAAAGCATATAGAGATTCGACATCACTTCTTA
The DNA here is from genome assembly GCA_019973895.1 of Chrysanthemum seticuspe. Lineage (NCBI taxonomy): Eukaryota > Viridiplantae > Streptophyta > Magnoliopsida > Asterales > Asteraceae > Chrysanthemum > Chrysanthemum seticuspe. The sequence continues at coordinate 68,277,298 of BPTQ01000004.1, read as the reverse complement.
AGAGACAATGTTCCAAAGGGGAACATCTCTATTGAGAAGGTAGCATCCGAAGACAACATAGCCGACATCCTCACCAAACCGTTGAAGCGGGAACAATTCAACCTACTTCGTCTTGGTCTTGGTCTAATGGAACAAACGTCGTAACTTATTTGACTCTACAAGGTATGTAAACACTAGCCTTCTTCTTTCTGAGTCTAGGATTTCTATTTCACGCACAACTCACAAACAAAATGGGAATTTTCAAAACCGAAGATAAGTCTTCTACTTTTAATTTTTTTTCTTTCATATAACTACATACACATTTTTAAAGAAAATCTCTTTTCAAAATGTTTTCGAAAAAGAATGATACCTTCTCGTATCAATTTCACTAAAGCAATTTCTCACGTCTAGGACAAATCACTTTTTCATTATTAATACAAAGTAAAAACCCGTTTTCATTGCATCTCATGTCTTTTGAATGCTAAAGGGAACACATAACTAATATGTGTTTTCGGGTACATTCATTTAAGCAAAAATGAATTAGGAGCATTGAAAACACAATATTACGTACTTATGTACCAAATGTGTGTTTTCAGGTTATCTCAATAGGATTTATTTTTCTCTAGTTATTTTCCTTTTCTTTTTAGAGGTCGAGAAAACCGCAACTCCAAATCGTTTGCATATAGGCACACAATAGGAAAAAATGTTTCCAAAAAGAAAATTTTGTGCTGCCTGAATCACCAGACCCACGGATCCCAGCCTTCATGCTGGACGGATCCCTCAAGGGAAGGACCCGTGGGATCCGTGAAGACAGAAGATGTTTTTAACTTCTATTCTTTTCATTTTGGATGAAAAATCCACATTTGTCTCATTTTTAGGAGTATGCTCTTTAATGCTTGTGTTCTCATGATCACATGCCTTGAATTCATATCTAATCATTAGATTTTAATCCACATTTTGGTTCAAGCATTCATTACAATGCTTTGTTTTTCCATATATAGAACTCCCAAAATGCTTGCATAATCCATCTCATCCTCACATACACAATACACCATGTCATCCAAAAACCTTTTAGCAGAATCATCTAGTACAAACAATCATGATATCCAAACCTTTGTACTTCCACCATCCAAAATACCATAATCAAACTCTAGGATATCCGCACAGATTAGTATCCGATCTTATTGCTTAGCAAAAACAATCTCAAATGGTTCATCCTCAACTAATAACTCACCACAAGATGCTTCCATAATAGCACCTCCCTCATCTCCAACAAGTACACCAACCTCGTCACCACCCAAAGTCACTCTTTTGGAACTCCTTAAGACTCCAACAAGATCTAAACAATCTAAACAAAAAGAAATAGTCTTTTCAACACCACCCACATCTCCAAATAATATCTTTCAAAATCTTGAAACATCACCACCATTAGCTCCCATCACATTACAAGAACATCTAGGTTCTTTTCCACCACCACTTACAAATATTCCGGATGTTGATCCATATTTTCCTATTTTTCCACCACATCTTCCGCATAACTCAAATCAAAACAACCCGGAAAACTTCCGCACTCATCACCCACATCACCTACATTGTGAACATTGCCAATCCACTATGGAAATCGCAATATAAGTTAGGGAAGAAATGCGATTCATACTCAACCTCATACTTGATCGCATCAATACCATCACTCATCAAAACCTCCATCCTTAAAACTTATGCAAGCATGGACGGAATCATTACTACTATTTTTATTCTACTTTTTCATTTGAGTCATTTTCAAGAACAAGTCTTGTTCTTATTTTTACATGCTTGTAGGTGGCATAAATACCACTACAATTTGTTGTTTTATTACAAGGCCTTGTTTACATACCTTGGCTCCCAATCTTGATTCTCGACAATCACAAGATTATTTAAGCATGTTACTAACCTTTCTTTTGTAGGATTTCTATTTTTCTTCTCTTGACGCCCCAAACAAGGGGGAGGTACCGTCAAGGGGGAGTTAGTGATACGTGGACTATTTTTCCCACCTTTTATGTTTATTTCTTCCAAGGGTTAACTTTTTTTTTCGACAAAAATGGGGAGAAGAAGTAAAACTTAGGGGCTTTCGGGCTTTCAAAATTTACATCTATTCTTAAGTTTTACTCATCATAACATTATGTTTTGTCATCAACAAAAAGGGGGAGATTGTTAATACAAATAAACCGTAAAACCGTTTATTAATATTTTGCGATCTCTTTGTGTTTTGTTGATAACAAATATAATATTATCTTAAGTACAATTATAAAGGATACATGTTAGTTTTGTAAAGCATTTACATATAGCCATTTAAATACAAAAATGTAGTAATTAAGCATTTGTTGTAATAGTTTATTAGGATGGGTAAAAATCATAACCCATGGACCATAACCTATGGATCTTAAACCATACCCAAAGAGACTTGATACAATGTATACTTAGATACATTGAATCTAAAGATAACCCATGGACCAACCAAAAAACCCATGGGCAAAGAGGAGCGTTCCACGGATCCCTAGGATTACACTAGACGGATCCCTTGTGGAAGGGATCCGTGGGAACAGTGAAGGAATTTTCCTATAAATAGAGAGCCATTTCTTCATTCTTATTTACCCCTCTTCTTACTAAATCTCTCATACAGTCTCATTCTCTTCTAACATATAGATCACTTGATCTAGAGAGTTGTTCTTCTTTCTTTCTATTGTGATCCTCATATAGGTCCTTCTCTAAGGCGAGATCACCAGCATTCTACAAGTCATCCAAGCAAGGGGTCCTTGATTGATTTGTCACTCCGCAAGATTTCTGTTGCGAAGATCTTGTATTTGATATTTCACATATTTATTGTGTAATAGTCGTGTTGGTTTGGTCCACCGTGTTACGGACTCGGTATCTAGCTTTGTACCGGAAAAAGTGTAAGCAACGTTGTGAAGGCTTCTCTGTTAAGTGAAAGAGTTTGTTGACATAGTGCTTGAACTCTCGAGTAGGTGACTCGGGGAGTGGAGTAGCGCAAGGAAGGTGTCCTTGTAGCCGAATCACTATACATCGGTTGTGTCTTTTCTTTCCCTTCGCTTTACTTTATTTACTTACTTTATCATTAGATCTATACTTTCTTCACATCCACAAGATCTCACATATCAACGAATCTAAAAGTTTTTTGAAACTAACGTAAAATTGGCAAAACTATTCAACCCCCCCCCCTTCTAGTTTTCCACAAAGGTGAATCGGCAGATAACACTAAATATATAGGAATGATTGGTAGCCTACTCTATCTCACGGCTAGTAGACCTGACATTATGTTTAGTGTTTGTCTATGCGCTCGCTTACAAGAGAATCCCAAGGTATCACACTTAGAAGCCTTGAAAATGATTTTTAGATACATTAAGGGAACGAAATCTTAAGGATTATGGTATCCCAAAGGAACGGGTGTAGAAACTATAGTGTATGCCGACTCGGACCATGCCGGTGACTATGTCGATAGAAAAAGTACAAGTGGTATTTGCACTTTTGTCGAACATTGTCTCACCTCATGGTTTGCTAAGAAACAAAAGGCTCTAGCCATCTCAACTACTGAAGCCGAATACGTCTCAGCTGGAAAAGCATGTCAACAAGCTCTTTGGATGAAGCAAGCTCTCGTGGATTACGAAATCCATCTCAACGATATCGTTATATTTTGCGACAACAAAAGAGCTATTGATCTCAGCAAAAATCCCGTTCAACATGCTCGTACGAAGCATATTGAAATCCGTCATCACTTTTTTCGCGACAATGTCCAAAAAGGAAACATCTCAATTGAGAAAGTATCCTCCGAAGACAACATTGCCGACATTCTACCCAAGCCTCTCAAACGAGAACCATATAATCTTCTTAGACTTGGTTTAGGGCTAATGGAACCAAACATGTAGTTAAAACATAGTCTAAACCTTAGAAAAAACAAAACAAAACAAATTAGTTTAATCCTGCTACTGTTCCCACGGCACCAAACGACAACAAAGACGGAACCAATTATTTGGTGCCGTCTGGTCCGTGGTGACAACAGTAGCAAAAATTCTACCTACAAAACATCTTCTTCCTCACAAACCACTTTACCAAAACGTTTCAACATCATACCTAACTCATTGTTGACACTTTATCACCCACTAATCACTGAAGATAATATCATTTTAGTATCCTAACTACGTTTCATCTCTTAATTCCGAGTCTAGGATTCCAATTTGTGCACAAAATCATTACATGGGGATTATGTATATTCTTGTACAAAACATGGATTCAATTGGAAAATTGCGTAACTAGTTATTGAAATTAGGTACTACATTGTCACATTGAATAAACAAATCATGTTTCCCACTAATCAAAAGATAATGACTATAAGGCCTAATTCTAAATAACCAAACACCCCATGTCAAAAGTTTTGAAAAGCTTCTCACTTGTAGGAAAACAATTTTTCATTGTTAATACAAATAGAAACGTAAATTTTCATCACTTGCATAATGCTATTGAATACTAAAGGTAATGCATAACTAATATGCATTCCCAGGTATATTCAAATGAAGCCACATTGAATTAGGAGCGTTTGGGTTATCTCATACTGTTTACCAAACACCCTCACTAAAAACCATTTTATGCATAAAATGAGTCGAGATAACCGCAACTCCAAATCGTTTTCATATAGGCACACACTAGAACCAAAACGCTAAGTCTATTCTTATTTTTAACATGTAAATTCTTGCTCATAGGAATAACCATGGTAGCCGCAAGATTCTATGATCACAAGGATACTCTTAATTACATTCCCAAACATCACAAAACCAATGGCCTTTCCAAAGAACAAGTCGAAATCTTTAAGAGTCTTGAGCAAAGATACTTCCATGAGGGTAGAACCGTTCACTCCTCCTTTGTCGACGGAACCAATCTCCGTCAAGAACTTGCCACCATTCACTTCGATTGTCTCCTTGACATCGATGAACCCATTTTCCCTAGGTTTGTTTTAGAATTCTACGCTAGTGTTACGGCTTTCATTGATGAGGATGATGAATTTGGTCTTAGGTTTAGGATCAATCAAAACGACTACTCCATCTCCTTAAGCCAATTTGCTCAAGTGCTAGGAATTCCCAACCAAGGTACATGTGTCTATTCGGATAAGTGGTCACTCACTATCGTTGATGCAATCAATGACCGCCCTCTTCCCTACCAAACTCCTTTAGCAGAAAAGGATGTCAACCGTGAGCACCTTTTTAACGAAAGGGCCGCTCCAACCCGTGTCACCCGAAAGGGAAAGGAAGTAAACCGAGATCCACATGGTATGGAGCTCAATGAGCTTAAGCCTGAATTTAAGAAGTGGGAGGAACTCCTTAGAGCCAATGTCATTAGCACTATAGGAAATAGGGACCATATCAATGCTTGCCTTTGTCACATGCTCTACAACTTGTCCACCCGTCAACCATTCAATTTAGCCTACTACATTGCTAGGAGAATGATTGACATTCCAACTCAAGGATCGGTCGCTCTTCCTTACGGGATGCTCCTCACCCGTCACTATAGAGATTTTGCACCCATTCCACCAAGCCCAAAAGGGTTGAAGCTTGGCTATGCTCTCATCCCTCACATTTTTGTGCCCTTGAGTGACGACCGAGTGGCTAAGACTAAAGGCAAAAGGGCAAAACCTCCAACTCCATCATCGTCATCATCAAATAGCTCTGAGGACGGTCTCCCAAATTCTCGCCTTCCATCTCAAGAATACTATGCATCTCTCCCCGAGATTGAGAATTAATCTGCGGAGTTTAAGCAAACCAAGGGGATGTTCAAGTGCCTTGGTAGGATGATGACTAAGATCTACAAGAAGTTGGATAAGTGAGGTTCATTTGAAGGAGTGTTTGGAACAAGACAATAACTATGATGTAAGATACAATTTGGTTGTTTATAATTTGTAGGATGATAATATGACTTAAAACAATGTTGTATGCTAACCGGTTCATGCAGGGGGATAGCACAAGTGTGTTATCAAATTTTACCCATTTTTACTTATATGTGAAAATCGTTAGCCCTTGGTCAAAGTCTATGCTCCACTATGTTTGTATATGTGTTATTGATTGTTCCTAACTAGAAATGATTAATGTCACATGTTTTAAGCCAAATTTTAGGTTTCAGAAAAGTCCCCGACACCTAAAAATATGGTCTGTGTTGATTTCTGGTCACCACGGACAGGACGACACCAAAATTTTGGTAGCGTCTGTTATGTATTTTGGTACCGCCGTACCTGTACAGGCGGACCAGGCGGCACCGTTTTAAGGGTTCCGCCTGTGTAAACTTTTGGTGCCGTGGATCCTACAGGTAATTTTCTAAATTTCGCCTATTTCAACATTCCAAATTACCATACATTGCTTCTAGGTTAATCTTAACTAGTTCTTACCCATATTAGAACTAGTGTAACACACTTAGGCATATAGGATATCCATTTCCCACCAAAATTCAAAAAATTTAAAAATCCACCCAAGGAGCCCTTTTACATAAAGGAAGGAACCAAAAATTTGGTTCCTTGCAATCCGTGGGTGACCTAATTCTAAAGATCCCATCATCATTAGAACACATTTATTGCAAATCTTTGTCTCTTCACTCCATCCTTCTTGTATGGATTGACTTGGGTGATATGACTAGCATTAAACCCACTTCAAAATCATTAGGAACCTCATCTTTTCTATGGTTTAACATCAAATCAAACACATTTCTCCATAATTTTCAAATCCTATAAATTAAGAGCTTTCACCATGATCATCTTCACACCTTCTCAACTCTCATCATCTACTAGCAAAAACTTAAGCCAAAATGACTAAGTCTTCACCATTAACAAAGCCTTGCAAAAGAACCGCTAGAATGAGTGTAAGACCTTGTTGTTTAGTCAACATAAGCTCCTCTTCTGATTCATCTCCATTAACCATCTCATCTCCCATAAGAGATGATACAACTCTCACTTTGGCTACTCCTACACCACCTCTACAATCACCTATCATCATCACTACTCCACCACCAACAAAGACTCCTAGCTCACCACCACCGGCTCCTATCCAAACATAAAAATCACCATCACCTCCAAAATCTCCAACACTCATCCCATTAGAGTTATTCTCTACACCCATGACATCTCCAAATCCATTTTTGGAAGACTTGGATGACTTGCCTCCTAGGCCCAATCATCCACCACCACTACCATATTTTGGTACTATTGAGCGAATAGCTCATGAGTCTCCACGTCCATCTTTTGACCCAAACGCCCCGTTAGGGCCAACACCTCTTCTTTTCCATCCCATCCACAAGGAAATCCATGGTCCTTTGTATGGGGATCAACCACTACCTACAACATCAATGCCCTCTCATATAGAGGACATTGAGGAATCCATGTAAGAGGATCACCCCACCAAAGAAGAGATTGAAGCCCAGCTCAATCGCCTCCACCAATTTTCCAATATGGTGGATTCCCATCTTAGTGATGCTATGCAATTGCAAAGTGCATTACTAGCTTCCATAATCACCACTCCAAACACCAACACCAACACCTCCACCATTCCACCACCAAAAACCATGAACCATACTACCCTCCTAGACATGGTTGCTCCAATTGTGAGCGGACCACCCAAATCACCGAAAGGACTCGGGTGATGGTCCATGAGCTTCAAGACGAAATGAGGTTAATTCTCAATCACATCCTAGAGCGCATCAATGATCTTGCTCATCCACCACCTCAATAGGAGGGTCATAGTGTATTCTCTTTAAGCATTTTTATTTTTCTAGGCTTTTCTTTGTATTTTTTATTTTCTAGGATAATTTTTTTTCTTTCTTGTACTAAGACTTCATTGTGTTCCCTTTTCATGATTTTATATCATGAAAAAATTTAACAAATGAATGGTGTTTCTTATATTGTTGTTGCTTGTTACATGGTGTTTAGAAATGCTTGTGATGATGCTTATTACTAACAATTTTTTTTGTAGCTTTTTCACAATCCATGTATCTTTCTCTTGGCACCCAATTTAGGGGGAGCATTGGTCAAGGGAGAGATAATGGCTCGGGCTCATTACATTTTCCGCCTCGCATTTTCTTTTTGTTGAGACAAAAAGGGGGAGAAATATATAGAACTTGGTTATATATGACTTTTACAAAAAGTCAACTACATACTTTGACTTTCTGAAAAGTCAACATCACACTTCAACTAATGAAGACTTTGACTTTCTAATAAAAAGTCAACTGCATACTTTGACTTTCTGAAAAGTCAACATCATGTCTAAATTGGACATACTTGCATTATCATCCTTTTCTTTCAAGTTTTAAAACTAATATTTTTATAACTCTTGTACAATCTTTACATCTTTCATAAAAATAAAATTTATGTTTTGTCCTCAACAAAAAGGGGGAGATTGTTAATACAAATATCGTCATTAAACGTTATTTATATTTTACGATCTTTACCTAAGTATTGTTAACGACAAAAGTAAATTTAATTTTTATAAAGCTTAAAGCTTGTCAAGTTTAATAAATATTAAAACAAGCTTTTCAAATAATATCTTCATCACTCAAGTATTTACATTTTTGATTAATCATATTTTGATATGACTCTAAACCATAATGTATGTTAGTATTTTTAGTTCAAGAATGTTTGGTTTCTTAAAAAAAAACATTACATATGTATTTTAACATACTTCTAAAAATAGAAAAACAAACCATGAAATCATGTAGTGCATCATTGAAATCCTTAGAAGATTTCACTAGATACTTTGTGTAGATTTAGACTCTACATATCTTACACAATCTTGGATAGATATGGTTGACTTTGGTAAGATTTTGGTGATCTTGCTGTCAGACCCCGGCGACACCAAAAATCAACACGGACGGAACCCTTTTGAGGGGTCCGTGGTGCCTGCTGAGCATTTTGGCTATAAATAGTAAAGCCAAACCAAGTTTTTTTTCATCCCATTCTATCATATTCTCATACATTCCTTCTCTCTAACATTTCTAACTCAGTTTCATATCATATTAGTGATCTCTTTTGTAGCAAAGAAGATCAAGGCATATTAAAGCTTCAACAAGTTGTTGAAAGCCTTGTTTGTTTGTTGTTGTATGATCTTGTGTTGATTCATACATCATTGTTGTAACAAACCATCATAATCTTGTGAGTTTGAGTGGTTAGTATTTTAGTCCTTCAAATACATTTTGTGTGGGAGTGGTTGTACCCTTGAAAAGAACTCGACATCTAGCTTAGTGTCAGAAATAGTGTGTAAGCGAAGTGTAAAGGTTTCTTCGCCGGTGAAAGAAGCTTGTTGACTAGTGAAGTTAAACTCTCGAGTGTGAGACTCGAGGAGTGGAGTAGGGCAAGGAAAAAGAGTCCTTGTAGACCGAACCACTATAAACAACTTGTCGGGGTTTGATTGTTTCTTTCCTTATCTACTCTTTATATATTGTTTGCATATTGATTATCATTCACTAACATATCTAAGATCAATATCAATTGATCTTTCAATAAGTTTCAAAACAAAGTTTTTAAGCGGTAAACTGTTCAACCCCCTTCCTGTTTTCCACAATTGGTACCAGAGCCTCGTTGCTCAAGAATTTCTAAAATATAATGTATTTTATAAACTTGAAACGATCCATGGATTCTGAAAACTTTAAAGAAGGGCATGTAACACCCCCAATTTCGTGATACGCAGCGGAATTCAAACTGGGTGTTACTTCATGGCTCAACAGTTACAATAACAGGAAACGAACTCTAATTGTATCATTTTAAAAGATTTATCATTCGATTTATATAAATATCAGAGTTTACAAAATGAGGTCCCAGTGGTTTTACAGTTTATTAAATAAGTTATCGAATGATAATATAGCCTTCTTGAGTATCCGTGCCCTTCCATGCCATCCTCGTAAATTATGAACCTGAGATAAACATGCTAAAAAGTCAACACAAAGGTTGAGTGAATCCATAGTGTTTGTATAATAATCAGTTGAACACAAGATAAGCAGTAGTAAAATCAGTAATATTGCAGTACAGTATATTCAGTAGTTGCAGCATTTGTATCATTGCAACATAGTGTATATTGCCTTAAGTCTCATGAACGCAAACCTTAACAGTACGACATCATAGTAATGAACTAATGATGTAAGTTACGGACATCATAGAGATGATGTAAGTAACAAGGCCCTCGAGTAGGAGTTTGCCATTCTCCTAGTATTCTCAAATAACGTGCATTTGGTTACCTATCCGGCTAACACAAATGGGGCGTCAACTGCCAATAGATCTATTCACGATATTCGCGTTCACTCGCAAGTGATTAATGGTTCATGATATGAGGGACTTTTAGTGGCAATAGTAAGTAACTTAAGCAATAGCAATCAGGTGTAGGTATAGCATAGAAAAATACTTGTGTTCGGTTTTTGTAGCATGTATCTCCCCACAAGTTTTGAAAACAATTATGTAAAAGTGGGACTATGAATTCACCTCGGTGTTATCGTAGTCTGGATGGAAAACAAATTAGATAAAATGAACAAACTGCTCCGACTCTCGACCTGAGTTAGTATATCGTGTACTTAGTATTTGTATTCAAGTTTATGAGACGGAAATGTTCTATAGATAGCATGAAGTCTCTACAAAAATTAAATATGCTTATCATACTTATTATTATGTCTCAAATGATTAAAAATAAGTTTTTATCAAAACCAAAGTTGTTAAATAATTTATGTTTCCGAAATGTTATATTTTACAATTTTAAATATTTACAGTTTTTACCCTTGTACTTTCAAAAATGACACTTTAAACCCTCAACTATGGGTTATTGACAAAATCAGCCCTTATATGACTAACTTCACAAAAATTACATTATTAGTCCAAAGGAACTTTATTTTACAAAAATTACAATTTTTATGCTTAAGATTTTATAAGAGAAATTTACTAGTTTTTGGCCAAAGTGGATAAAAGTACGGGTGAATAAAAGCGAGGCCCTAATAGGTTTTTATTATGTTCTTGATCCTTTCAAGAGTTTTTCTGGTGGTCTTTCTAATGGCTCAAACTAGAGGTCTTAAGCTCTTACGGTTTGGTCACAATGATTTTCCAAAGTAGGGGGGTTATGTGCTTTTTGTTGTTTTTGGGTAACAACGGGGCTCAAAGATGGCAGATTTTACACGAGACCAGCTAGGGTTTCTACAGCGCATTTGACCCTTCAAACTGTTTGCTGTAAGCTCTCTTAAATGGCATAAGCCTCATGTCCTAGTCGTCTTTGGTTAGAAAGATACAAGTCCACGAATATGGCCACTTGGCCACGACGCGTTTTATGAAAAGTTCAGTTTTAAACTATACCTTTTGCATGCAACTTTGTGAAATATTGTTTTACCCATTTCTAATGTTTTTAATACAGTTCCTAACCAAATTTATCAAAAATCCCATGTTTTCCCATATATTTGTTGTAAAAGACTTTTTGGTGTTTATGACTTTTGCCCAAAATGATGCCTGTTTTTAATGATATCGACTAGGCTTTTTAACCGGGTCATGGGGGCGTTTTGTAGTATCCCAGGTGGTCTTTACAATGGTACCTTGGATGACACTAGTACCTCTAACATGAAGTAGATAAATGCTGGGCAGTAAAGTGGTGTAGTGCGGTGGTTGTAGTAGTGGTGTAAAGTGGAGTGTTTGGGAATACTTGTGAAGTAGTACTTTACACATATTTATAATTGGTACTTTTGGGAACGAAGGAAGGGATATATTTAGTTGTGGTAAGGTAGAAAAAGAAATAGTAGGTAAGCTGTGTGTGTGTGTGTGGGGATGTAAGACTCAACCTCAGGGTTTCACTTCGTTTTCTTCCCATGTAATCTCGGATCCTCCTCCCTTTCTCAGAACAAGGTAAATCTTCAGTTAGATAGGAGTAAAACAAGTTCAGCTTAGGGTTCAAACATTCAGATAATTTGAGTAATTTAAAGCAATAGTGAAAATTTATAATTCACGAATGACTATTTTTCCTGAAATATTCCTTTTGCATCGTTAAACTTAGTGAATTTTGCTCATATGCTCAGTTTTCAATACCAGATTTCTTCAACGACTTTAAGACAGCTTTTGAAAGACACTGTCTTTCAATCTTGTGCGCTTTGCTCCGTAAAGACCAGGCAAAGTACTTTTTCAATTTTGTGCTTTCAACAGGCCTTGCTGCAAAAGAAGTTTTTGAGTCCCCGTGCCCAGATCTTTTGCGTATCGCTTCGGTTCAAAATTATTTTTAGGCTTGTCGGCAATACATATTCAATGTTTTGTCCGGACTGGGGGGATGAACGGGTCGTAAATAGATGAAGTACAATCTCCATGATCACAGTAGGTTCCATGGTAACATTTCTGGTGGACCCTATGATGTTTTGCGGGGGTACTGGGCCAATTTTTCGGATCAGCTATAGTAATTTTTGTCCGTAG
>BPTQ01000004.1:68147054-68219422 GCA_019973895.1 Chrysanthemum seticuspe | reverse complement strand
CTATCAGATGGATGTGAAGACGGCATTTCTGAACGGAGATCTTAAAGAAGTCGTCTACGTCAGCCAACCTGAAGGATTTGTGAATCAAGAGCATCCTACTCACGTTTATCGTTTGAAGAAGGCTCTTTACGGTTTAAAGCAAGCTCCAAGGGCATGGTATGATACACTGTCAAAGTTTCTTCTATCAACCGGATTCAGCAAAGGTGCAGTTGATCCTACATTGTTCACCAGGAAGTCAGGCAAACATTTAATTCATGTTCAAATTTATGTTGATAATATTATTTTTGCCTCGACAGACCCAATGGAATGTGATCATTTTTCGAATGAAATGAGTTCAAAATTTCAAATGTCAATGATGGGACAAATGTCATTTTTCTTGGGATTACAAATTTCACAAAGTCCCGGAGGCATTTTCATAAATCAATCTAAATATGCAACAGAAATCTTAAAGAAATTTGGATTTGATTCAAGTGACCCTGTTGACACCCCCATGATTGACCGAACCAAACTAGATGAGGACCACTCAGGGATCATGATTGACCAAACAAAATATCGTAGTATGATTGGATCCCTGATGTACCTCACTGCTAGTAGACCAGACATCTTGTTCGCTGTTTGCATGTGTGCTAGATACCAGGCTAAGCCTACTAAAAAGCACCTTGAAGCAGTTAAACGGGTCTTTCGGTATCTCCAAGGAACCATCAATATGGGTCTTTGGTACCCGAAGGACACCGGTATGTCACTAACGGCCTATGCAGAAGCTGATCATGCAGGTTGTCAAGATACACGTCGAAGCACATCTGGAGGTGCTCAATTTTTGGGTGATAAGCTTGTGAGCTGGTCTTCAAAGAAGCAAATGAGTACTTCTATTTCCTCTACAGAGGCTGAATACATAGCCATGTCATCCTGTTGTGCTCAAATCTTATGGATGAGATCTCAATTATCTGACTATGGCTTTGTATTCAACAAAATTCCTCTGTACTGTGATAAAAAAAAGTGCTATTGCTCTCTCATGCAACAACGTTCAACACTCAAGAGCAAAGCATATCGACATTCGACATCATTTCATCAGGGAACATGTGAAAAAAGGTGTGGTGGAACTCTATTTTGTGAGGTCTGAATATCAGTTAGCAGACATCTTCACCAAAGCTCTTCCTAGAGAACGTTTTGAGTTTATTCTTCCACGACTTGGCTTGAAAAGCCTACAACCAGAAACACTCAAACGTCTTCAGGAGGAAGATGAGGAGTAAAGGTCTATCTTCATCTATCTCTTGTAAATATTTATTCGAAAAACAAAATACAAAATTATAAAACCTTCAAAAATCAAATAGAAAAATATAAAACTTTCAAAATCCATAAAAATTTGAAAAATTCGAAAAATCTTCAAAAAATATTGTCATTTTGTCATGCTTCTCTCGATTCGATAATATCTACGGTCTTGATGTTGTCATTCAAAGAATGACACGGGACTTTAGATGTTGTTCGAATTTTTATAAAAAAATATATATATATATATATATATATATATATATATATATATATATATATATATATATATATATATATATATATATATTTTTGAGAGAAAGAGAAAAAATGGTTTATTGTCATTTTCAGGAAATAACCCGGTTTTAAAAGAAAGAACAGAGCCATGTTTTACCATGTTTTCTAATTCCATGCTCTGATTCTATAATCATTTATCTGCTGAAAACCAAATGCTTTGAAAAATAACTCGGTCTCTATTTTTGATAATCATCAGGACTTATTTGTCAAAATCTCTATCTCTCAATCAACAACCTATGTCATTGATTGAGGGGGAGAATGATTTCAATTAAATTAAAAAGTTATTTGGCATTAAATTGTTTTCAAAAGATATACATGCATGTTTTATCAATGGAGTGTAAAGTCTTAAAATCCGATCCTTATCAGTTAAAACGCTTTCATAATCAAGTCACAATTCCCCTTAAAAGCTTTCAAAATCAATTTAAATCAATAAGAGATCACAAATCTCAAATGATTTGATAATTGTGATCGGGGGAGAATGTGTGATTTAAATTGGATTTAATCTGATAATTCGGTAAATGGTTTTATAAGGATGTACATGCTATCCTGCTCACATGTGACAAACGATTTCAAATTTTCCATGCACATGTTGAGGGGGAGCATCTATCTTAAACCTATGATTTGAAATGTGATCAACTTATCTCAATGTGCAAGTTCCCTCTAGTATGTGCAAAACTCTTTTCAAACCTCGAGGCACATATTGAGGGGGAGCAAATTTATGGAAACCTCATCCTTCCCGGAAATGCTATATCTACTTGATTTGATGTGGGAAGTGATGTTGATATCTTTTAGAAAATGGTAATCAAAGAAGTTAATTCTTTCTCTTGCCTCCGTGTGCAAAACATTTTCAAATACTTGATGCACATGTTGAGGGGGAGTTCTCGTTCTAAAAATATCAAAAACAATTCAGGTACAAAATGCTTTGATAATATATCACAAGTATCTGAATTGATTTTCAAATGGTTTTCAATTGGATCCAATGGCAGATGAACAATACCAAATTGACCGACCAACTTTACTTTATGTACGGTGAAATAAGGATGATAAGGTTAGGTATTCGTTCCCACGATCCGCCAGAACCGGAGGGATCTACCCAGGGACAATCCACTAGTTAGTGTAGAAGTCCTTAGGTATGATGATAAAAGGAGAAAAATGAGATATGGGAAGAGTGCGGACTAAGACTGAGCTAGTACTGGAATAAACCCAACAAGGTTCTAGCTATGAAGTCTCGGTAAGCACTGAAGGGGTTGAAGAATTAAAAAGAATTGAATGAGAAAAGGGTGAAAACAAATAGCCCTCCATTTATTCAACCTTAGGGCAGAAACCGGGTTCAATTCATATGCTACTGATGGTAACATCGGTATTGAAGACAAGACATCATGGACCCAGTGACGCACTGCACTTCAACTTTCCAAACCACTCAAGTTCCTCTTAAAAGGACTTGTTTCATTCTCACGGGGAACCGACATTATCTATCGACTCTCTCTTAGAGATTGTTGATATTGAAGAAGGAGACCCTCTCCCTAGTCTCCGGCACAGGAACCAAATATGCACATATTGAGTCTAGAGCCACGAGATCATCAATAAATCTCATTAGGACACTTTCAATGAAGACTCTCTGTTTCACACAATGTGGAAAGAGAGATTATATCTTGAGACCTACGCATTATCCTTGTGGTATTGCCAGAACATCTGAGTGATGTGAATACATATTCACTATGAAGATGGAAAGCCTTCTGGAGCCAACATCAAACAAGCTCCTGGTAGGTGGCATGTGAGATCTATTATATAGATCAACCATGTGACAACTGAACAGAAACAATGGGGCGATTCAATCTCTTGAATCAATCCTGGTTCATGTTATGGATTGACGGATACCTTTGAAAAACCGGTCTTTGTGCTTAAAAACTCTTTTCTTTAGCACATCGACCATGTACTCATTTTTCAAACCAAAAGGTGTTTTTATGATTGATAATTGATTTTCAATAAAACCTTCGTTGTATTGCAAAAACAATTTCTATTGAGCAATACACGATTGTTTTTCAAATCTTTTTCATCAATCAGTGGACTTAAATTCGCTGGTTCACTCACTCCGTGTTGTCTTCTTTGAGATGTTCCGGTTTGAGAACAGCTAGAGCAGCTGCGAAACCCTGTCAAGGAAATTCTTCAGAATTATACCTGATCACAGGCAGTACATGTACTGATCAACGGGGAACCGTGGGCCGTGTACCTCAATTCAACGAAAGTGATCAAAGACACTTTCGTGCGATTTATTGCTAACTGTTGTATGCAGGTACGCCCGACGTTTGCAGCTGATCAGAATGAAGCGGTCAATCCATAGCCGCATGCTCACTTAACACATTCATCTAAAAGGAAATCATGATTAGTGCATAAATGACTCTGATATTTTCACTCCAAGCTTCTGCTACGCTGCTGCCAATATCATGATTCAACAAAAGCTTCCGCTACTCTGATGAGAAGATATCATGATCCAGAATGTGAGCATGTCGGTCCTAAAGTCACAACATCACATAATACCAACACCACAAAGGATGTTTCAGAGATTTTTGATAGGTGATGATCTCAAAAGATGGCTCAAATTTATCATCACTTGGATCAGTAAAAGACCTCCACTTGGAGTAACCAAACATGCAATGTGAAGAATCAATGACTACGAGCTTAGGAGCAAAGGACTACATCAAGAATGCAAGATCAATTGTTAATGTATTATCTAGTTGTATTCAATGTAATTTTGGTACATGATTGAGGTGACCTCCCTTAGGGGGAGATTGTTAGGAATTAGAAATTCCAGGTATTAAAGAGTCGGTCACCTCAAGTATATGTAATCGTTAGAAAGCTCGTAGTCGTAGTTCTTTTAAGTTAAGTAGTAATTAGTTAAGTAACACCGTGGAGGACGGACGGGTCTTTACCCATTGTATGCCTGATCCACAACCCGATGTGTGGCGATTTATGTAAGACTATAAATACTCTCTACCTCCCAAGGTAGAGAGTTGGAGCTTATAATAATATCTTTCACTTTCTCTCACTAAGTTCCCTAAACCTCTAACTTTCTCTCTCTAGAATTCCACTTATACGCCTACTTATGTTAATGGTTTGATGTGTATGTGAAAACGAATATCTAACATCATCCACCACCACCCAATCACTCCAGCCATTCACCTATTTTTCTTGTTGCCTATTAATATTCACTTATTACTCGATTATTATATGTAAACTCTCCAATCGTATAGCCATAATTTTCTTTTACAAGAATAGTTAAGTAACATGGGTTGCTTCTTCCTACCTTCATTTGTTCTTATTAATAAACAAATGAGCTATAGTCCAACCTTCAAAACCAACCCTCAATAACATAACATGCTACTACTAATTAAAAGTCATGTCGACAAGAACTTGTCTCACACTTTCACTGTATGTAAGATAATAAAGACTAGTCACCACTATACTAGATCCGATTCTTTTCCTCTTTTTCAGTTTCATATCTGACACCAAAAAACACATAATCAGTCTTTTCAACTAGACCAAATATGTCTATGCACGCACATATGTATACGCAACAAGAAAGATGGTGTAGCAGCGGATATGGGCGGTGGACGAGGTTGTGGATCTGGTTGGTGGTGGCGGTGGATGTAGATGGTGTAGCAGTGAATATGGGTGGTGGATGGTGGTGGTGGAGTGTGGCAAGGGGTTGGTGGGTTGTGCGGATCTTGATGGTGTATGAAGAAGATGAAGGTAGGTGAGAAAGTGTTTTGAGATGATGATACTCCACTGCCACAGATCTGTTGCCACCGTGGATATCTCCGAAAAATACTCACACCACCGCTGGTAACAGATCTGCTGCCACCGTGGTCTGCCACAGATCTGGTAACAATGTAAAAATGTGTTCGTGTAAAAATGTAATTGTAAATGATACGGGTATGTGTATTAGATTTGTAATTATCACTTTTGAAGATTAGATATAGAAATGATTTTGTGGAGGTTATATTTGATTCAAGGTTAGACTTTTATTTTTGTTTTTCATGATGATAATGAGTTTGGTGAAGGAAAGATTTTGGATTTTGGTGTTCTCGATGATGATAATGAGTTTGGAAAAGGATTGATTTTTTTATTTTTTTCCCACTCTTTTGCTTATGATAGTGAATTTTTTTTATAAAGTTGGTGATATTGGAGATGTGTGAAATGACATAAATACCCTCACGTGAGCGTGCTTAACGAGCGTTAGTGGGCCCTGTTAGAGGGAGGGACAAACGGTGCATAACGTTTGCCACTTAAGGACGGATGGTGCATTTTTTTTGGTCAAAGGACGAAAGGCTGCGGTCAACGCAAACCACAAGGACGAACGGTGTAATTTACTCATATATATGTATATATATATATATATATATATAAAGTTTTCTTAATTTTATTTATTTATTTTTAATTTTTTTTAAGTATTAATAAAAATATTTTATGCCCTCACATTGTACATAAGCCCAAAACTTGAGTATAATAATTTAAAAAAAAAATATATTTTTTAGGCCCGCACGTTGTACATAAGCTCAAAATTTAAGTATAATATATATATATATATATATATATATATATATATATATATATATATATATATATATATATATATATATATATATATTTTTTTAAAGTATTTTTTTCTCTGAGTTAATTACGTAAATGGTCCCTTAGGTTTACCGGGTTTCATATATACAATTTTAGGCCCTCACGTTATGCAAACATATCATGTTAGTCATTTTTTAACGACCTTTTAAACGTTGTTAGTAAATTGGACATGACCCGTAATTTTTGCATACCACGAGGACATGCGCGACATAATGAAATCCGAGGATGGCGGCGTAGTCTGGTTCATGCTTTAGTCTATTGGGTAAAAGATGTCATGGTTTCTTTTCATTCTTGATAATATCTCTTTCGGCAAAGTACTGTGTTTCGTTCCACTAGTATAAAAATGAGATTTCGTCACACATGGGCAAAATGGAACGACCACACATTCACATATTTATGTGGCTAAAGGTTCTAAAATAGACAACATTTACTAATTAGCCACACATGAAAATTTTGATCGTGTGACCATTAGAACTGCATTGCCACACAATCGAATATTATGTGGTTAAAGGTAACTGGTAATTTTGTTTTTGATTATTTAGCCACATATGAATTTGGAACACGTGACAAATGCAAGTAAGCTTGAAGCATTAGTCACATGAAGTAATTTTTTATGTGTCTAAATCATATAGTCAAGTTTTGTCACACATTATTTAAGGGTGACTCATATCTTTTGCTAATTATTTAGCCACATATGAATTTGAAACACGTGACAAATGAAACGTAAGGTTGAAGCATTAGTCACAATATACATATAAACAGTGACAAATATATGTCACACATTTGAACACTGTGACCAAATGCCATATATGGTCACACTAAACATTTTGTCACACATTATTTAAGTGTAGCCAAAATCCAGTACATATGGTCACGTAACTTAATATGTGTTTTAAAGTTTAGTTTGTGTTAGTTTGTTGATAACATCAAATTAACATGATATTTTATATATCAATGTCTCGTGCTTATGGCCTCATTTGTATTAATATGATACTTAATTAGTTCATATTTGCATTTCAGGACAAATGAGGCGTTGGAGCGGAAAAGATGCAAGAAATGGCCAAGAAATATATTCTAAAGACAAGTTACGGCGTAAGTAGCACACTTGACTACGCCGTAACTCACATTACGAGGGCATGAGAATTATGTGTGAAGATTACGCCGTAACTAGTTAATAATGTTACGGCGTAAATATGAGCAATGAAAGATACGGCGTAACCTTTTATTAAGATTACGTCGTAATTATTATTTTGATGGTTACGGCGTAACATGGTAATTTAGTTATGCCGTAGAGATAAGTTCGGAGCGGATAAGAATATGCTTACGAAGGATTACGGCGTAACCCGATGATTTAGTTACGCCGTAATTAATGACGTGGGCGCAAAGTTTTGAAGTCCAGGGACCAAAAGCAGCATAATATCATTAAGTTTATTTACTTCAGGGACTTATGAATCAATAAAGAAAATACCACAAGGACCAAAGAAGAAATGTAACGCAAGATAGGGGGTCAACTCGTACATGCACCAAAGTTACTTTATCATATATATATATATATATATATATATATATATATATATATATATATATATATATATATATTATATATATAACAGGAGGCATTTGGCATTAATGCCACCTCAATGCCACATAAGCATTTGTTGTCCAACTAAGCATTTTTTTTTAATTTAATTTTCGGATTAAGACAATTAGTTAAAAAATGACACTAGAGAGATTCGAACTTGGGGTGTTTGTAGCATTAACACACATGCTAACCACCAGACTAACACATTTTTTGGATTATATCTTGCAATTCCAAATATATAAATCTCTACAACACCATTTTGTTTAGTTTGAAAAGGAATGTATTTACAAAAAAAAAAATATATTGCATATATCCATTCCTCAATTATAGTTGCAGAATTATAAACTTTAACCTAATCTCATCTTCTCAAAATTCATGTGAATTACAAACACACACAAAACTCCGGTAATTTTTTTTCTTTTGATTTTATGTTAAAATTATTTTATTCTATAGAAAATTCCCATGCTGTTTGTATCCGTTTTATGGCTTTTTTTTTGACAGATCACATATAGGAAAAAGGTATGCCTCTTTTCTTTTAAAACCCTAATGATGAAATTTTGTTAACGTGTATGCATATGTTGGTTTGTTTGCATCTTTTTGAAGGTTAGACGTCGTCTTTGCAGGTTCGTCTTCACTGATTCGTGTGCATGTATCCTATGCGGAACCAAACAAAGCTGTTTGACCGGTTGTCGTTGATCTATCTAAATTCAGTATCCTGCCCCCACCAAACTCATTATGTAAAATTCTCCTCTCAGAAATATATTTTCCAGATTTTCCATCTTTATCTCTATAATATCATATTGAGAATGTTCCTGCAGACTATTCATTCTATTGGAGACGTCTACTCTATCATCGTGTTCAATGTTGTTGATCGTTTCTGCACCTACTGCTCCAATGGTTTGCTGTTGATCAAGACTAATTTCATTTTCACTTGATTCCATACTATCAAAATTGTGTTCATACATATTATCAGATTCATCATAGTCAACACACTCTCTTTCCTCCAATTCTTCATTCTGCCAAGGGAATCTATAAAGTTTTTAATCTCTATTATTACATTGATTTATACAGGTCTAATACAAGCGTACATACAGAGAGGTGTTGGTGATAAGGCTGTAAATCAACTTTGGATCTTTTTTGGTGTTCTAACGCACGGGGCATCGAAGGCATGATCATAGCTGAAGGTGTGATGGCAGGGTTCATTAGCCTTATGCAACTCTAAAAGCTAAGGAGTATCTTGATAAGCCTGCAATACACGAGACAATGATGAAGGTATTTAAATTATATCTTATATTCCTATGCAATTATTGTCATCTGTCTTTCAAAGCCAGCATCGGTTAGCTCTACTGAAAGCTCGGATGGAGGTATAACCGAATATAAATTGTATGATATATGATTCTTTTTTTGCATTCTGAACTTTTCATGAAGCCGCACATGACATAAAATCAAATTTTCAAGGATTGGAAAGGCTGAAATTGGATCTTTTTTGGTGTTCTAACGCACGGGGCATCGAAGGCATGGTCATACCTGAAGGTGTGATGGCAGGGTTCATTAGCCTTATGCAGCTCTAAAAGCTAAGGAGTATCTTAATAAGCCTGCAATACACGAGACAATTATGAAGGTATTTAAATTATATCTTATATTCCTATGCAAACAATTTAAAATAAGTTCAGTAATTTAGGAAATTTGTATGTAAGCTTTTTTAACAACTTTATACATTGGACAGGTTAGTGCGTATCTGCTTGGAGAATACAGCCATCTTTTAGCCAGGCGACCTGCTTGTAGTCCTAAGGAAATTTTTAGCATTATACATGAGAAGCTTCCTACTGTCTCGTGAGTAAACCTTTGCAGCTATGCCTATTGTGATTAATATTTGCTTCATAATCTGAGAGTCTTTATTTCTTCAGGACACCTACGATTTCCATTCCTCTCTCAACATATGCAAAGATTTTAGCATTATACGTGAGAAGCTTCCTACTGTCTCGTGAGTAAACCTTTGCGCTATGCCTATTGTGATTAATATTTGCTTCATAATATGAGAGTCTTTATTTCTTCAGGACACCTACGATTTCCATTCTTCTCTCAACATATGCAAATATTTTGATGCACTCACAACCACCGGATCCAGAATTGCAGAATCAGATTTGGGAAATATTTGTGTTTGATGTATTTTTTGGACATACACATATTGCTTAATGCTATTATGCATAATGAATAATATTAAACGCAAACGATGTTTTCAGATATGAAACCTGCATCGATGCTGAGATACAACAAAGAGTCGTTGAGTATTTTGCATTGAGTAGGAAAGGTGCAGCGCTGATGGATATATTAGCATAAATGCCTAAGTTCCCAGAGCGTGAGGTATATTTATGGTTTTGGATGGAGTAAATTTAACACATTTAACACACTCACTCTTACTATGCTGACTTTGATAACCTTTTTGAAGTCTTCATTGACTAAAAAAACCGAAATCAGCTGATACTGCAAATCTAAGTGCTATCAAGTTGCGGGCTCAACAGCAGGCCTCTAATGCTCTGGTTGTGACAGACCAGCGGCGTGTAAATGAAGCTCCTCAAGTGAGTAAACTTGGCATGGTCAAGATCCCTAGCACTAACAACGTGGTAAGGGAAACTGTCGCCTTTTATGATTTCTTTTATGTGATCACATGTTGATAAGTATTTTGAGTTTGTGTCCAGGAAAATAACTATGCGGACCAAGAAGTGAGCCAACCCAACGGGAGTATGGGTGAAATTGAACCACAATCTCAACCTCCGGCTAATGCTCATGCTCCTGAAGCTGATATCCTTGGAGATCTATTGGCTATAGAAGGACCTCCTGGTGTTTCTGGAATTGGAGGCCTAAGTGAAGGTGATGCATTAGCTCTTGCACCTGTTGGAGAGTGGGAAAATGGTGTCAAGGTACTACTTTCTCCTTTTTTGGTTTCGAGTATCATGAGTCATTGCAACCTTTCTTAGTAGATTTCCTAGACCCAAATCGACCTCCGTTTGCAGGTATGATCCCTGTAGGAAGATTGTTCTATTTAGTTTATGCTCGTGTTTCTCTTTTGACTCTAATGCTGCTTTCTCTTGCTCAGGCGTGTAGAAGTATATCCAACATCATTTTCCTACACACCTGAGAATTAAAACAAATTAGAATGTCACTGCACTCAGACACACACCTGAGAATTAAAACATAATGTATGGGTAACAAAATTAGATAGTAATCGTAAGTAAAATTATTCGAATATGGATGAAAACAAGAGTGAAAACTGAAAAGTATTTTTAAGGTTACACAACTTTTATCAGTTTATGTAAGGTGAGAACTGAGAACATGCAGAGATGGGAAAACAAGCTGCGTAAGTGTGTATTTATACTTGCATAAATTTATTGTACTAAGATGTTTTAGTACCAATTAATTTGGCATTAACTGTTATTTATAATTACTTTATGCTTATAACTGTGAAGACTATTACATGCCACTTAAATGTTAAACAGCTAATTTATAAATTTGAATAAGTATGTATTCAGTTTCGTTCGGTAATCAATGTATTCTATCTCAGGCTACAACTACTATTTCAGGTGAAGCAGCCATTAACATGAGATATTCACCTATTACATATACAAGTGTGCTTGGTGAACCGCTGGATGGAGAGGTAATCAGCTTTCACGATTAATTACTCATGACTCTTTGTTTTGTTTATTACTCATCACTGTTGCATGTGTAGGATATTGCTGTATCTATTCAGAGAGGAAGTCTGGGCTGGGAACAGGCCTTACGTTGTACAACTATTGGTGCTATTGGTCAGATATTCACCTCTGGTCATCAAAACAATATTTCTGGATAATGGGAGTCTTGGAATATTTGTTTTGTCAATATAACATACATGTTCTGGTGGTGGGAGGCATAGTACCCTTCAGTTGGACCAAAAACGTGGGTATGTAAACTACAAAGAGTGTGCATTAACCAATGGTTCCATTTAAGGTTAGCCAGATTCTTACATTTGACCAGTTGGCGTTAAAAATATAACCCAAATTAACCCATTTTGACATGAGCAGCCGTTCACATGTTTTAATGTTTTTCTGTTGTATTTTTTTTGGATGCTTGAATAGCTCAAGATTTCTTTAAATTTTTATTTTAATTTGATGTTCTCATATGATTATGCACCAAGCTACACACAACATTCAGACTCTCTTTCTATACGTGTCAATGACAAGAATGTATTACCTGAACAAGGTTTACAATAAGTTGTGTTACATAGGATGAATATATAAAGGTGTATGTTTATAATCTGCTTGGATTGATATCTTTATGTCGTAAATGCCTTTTTTTCCATGACAGGAAAAAGTAGTTGTAGCAACAACGATTAATTATATTCATGTGTGATTTTTTATTTATTTTCAAATTACATCTATTACCTATATAATTCACTCTTTTCATTGCTATAGTTGCTAAACTCTTTAAATGTTTTTAAAATTGCATAGGCGGGAATAAACGCAATCCGTGAAGCTTAAACAAGGCACACTTCTAGGTACTCTGAAGCTCTGAACAGCAATATGTAAGAAACTAAAGGGTAAGTTCCATCTTTTGAGATGTAAAAACAATGTTCCATATTAATTTCACAAAACTCAATCAAAGGATATTTGTAGCGCGTTTAAAGTTTAGTAATATAAGTTATGTAACTATATTTAATACATTCAACTATATATACAATTCAAAAAAATCCCAAACCGACCTTTTTTGAACCAAACATAAAAAACATTTGTTTCACCTATTACCTTAAATGTCAATTTACGCATTTATCACCTTTAGGCTTTTATAAGATTATTACCAACATAGTTCACCATTGTATTGGTTTCATACACATAAAATCAACAGACCACAGTTGGTTATCCGAATGTAGAACAGACAATACGGGGTTACTTGATTTTGTTCGTTTATTTTGTGTTATGTAGGAGCTGGTTCACGGGCTATATTATCACAACTACCCATTCCTATAAAGTATTGTCCGCTATATGTTTGTGTTACCTACAGGTGATCGCCAACTTCAGTGCAGCCTGGTGCGGTCCCTGTAGATTGATTGCACCATATTAAATTGAGCTGTCGGAGAAACACCCTTCTCTAAGTCCAGCAGCATGCTTAATTTCTGTTGGTGTTCTAATATCTATTATATTATATTCTTCTAATAGGAAAGCGTATGGCTGGCAGTATCGTTTCAAGATCCAAGAATCAAGGTTGATTATGATGTCTCTTTTGCTACAACTAACTCATTTAGAGTCTTAATGTATATTATTAATGAGTCCATGGTGTCTAACTTATAATATATTCTATTATGTTGACTAACTAAAGTTATAAATGTTGTAGTAACTGGTCAAAGTCAAGCGCTTCAATGAAATGTGCCGGTTGACAAGGTTCTGGAATGAAGGTGTCAATCAGACATCTTGAACCATCTATGATTTAACAAATGCAACATTCATGTAAATTAGTTTGTAAACACGAAGGTTGTCAAGCTTTATATTTTATCTCATATTCGATAAATGTATATTTCTTTTCGTTCTTTATCTTTCTATTCGTATGTATGACCCTTTCTTTCAACATGTATACTTTCCTACCATTTTTTACCACCTTCTTTCGTTATAGTAAAATATGCCAACAATAAGTATAATTAAATATTTTACATTTTACAAATTATGTCAACGATAATTATAAGACATGCCCGCCCATTGGGCGGGCTTCGACCACTAGTATATATATATATATATATATATATATATATATATAGGGGAGAGTTAACGTGAGATCAAACTTAAAGTTGTAAAAATAAGATCATGTCTAAAAACCTCTAAAACATTTATGAATAACAATTTTAGCAATAAAAAACATAAAAATAATATTTTAATACAAATGAACATTTTAGCAACTAATAAACAAATGATACATGCGTTTGGATTAGTGATACATCTGATACACATTACACTAATAAATATTCCAAAACCTGATACACATACAAAAACCTGATACACATTACGCTTCTAATCAAAGTGTATCACCTAGGTTTCGTAAATTTTAAAAAGAAATCTATCGAAACTTTAACAATTTTAGTTGTAGTTAATAAAAAATTAAATTTTGTTGTAAGGAGAATGTCGTTTGTCAAATTTTAGTTGGATATCATTTTAACAACTTTAAGCTTGATCTAGATTATATATATATATATATATATATATATATATATATATATATATATATATATATATATATATATATATATATATATATATATATATATATATAGGGAAGGGATCCGGTAAGAAGAAAAACTAAAATGAGAAGAATAAGAAGAATTTCTAGCCACACATTTCAAATAAGGGAGAGATTTTCAAGGGGAGATGCATCTATTTTAATAGGTGCATCTCAAATGTGTGGTTGTAGTTTCTTCTTATCCTTCTCATTTTAATTTTTCTTCTTATTTGATCATATATATATATATATATATATATATATATATATATATATATATATATATATATATATATATATATATATATATATATATATATGACATTATATGTCATTCGTAGGTTATCAATTGTTTTGTGGTTTTCTGTGGTGATGTACACGACAAAGGAGAAAAGAGCAGCACAGTCGACTGTTCTTTTAAGGGGCAAACTCTTTGGGGTTTTGCCCCGGTACTCAACTAGGGGATCGATAGCTTCATAATTGGGACGACATGTAATTATTTTTCGACTCATATTATTATTTTGGTTTCATTATTCAATTATAATTTTGACTCTAATTTAATTGTTGGTGCATCTTTATTTATTGTGTTATAATTAATTGTCTTTTAATTCATTATTAGTCAATTAATTATTGATGTTTATTCTTTGTTTATTTATCGATTTATATGCGTGTTTTATTTGTCATTCCACTAGAATACTTTGGTGATGTGGAAACTAGTTGCTAGCCTAGTTTTGATTTTTTTTTTATTATTAATTGTTTCTAGTGTATGCATGCATAGTTTGTTGGCAGTTACCCTAGCTTCGCTAGTTTTGAAATGCGGTCGTATCTAGTTGCTTAGGAGAATTGACCAGCTGACCCTAAGTAGGTAGGTAGAGTTTGGAAGGGTAAGAATTGACCAACTGACGACCCTTCCTCTCTTGTGCGAACTGACCAAATGGTCACCGGTCGTACGGATGAACTTAATAAGTTAGGGATGTGTGTCTAAGATGCTAGCGCCCATGCATACATTGTTACGAATCTTGCATGTAGCGGTACTTAGTGACTGTCAATAGGTTGCCGAATGATCCAGGGTGACCCGTTCATCTTGGTGAGGAATCTAGGAACCATAGGTCGGGCCGAATTAACCAAAGGAGGCCCGTCGAATTTAAAGCCCACTTGAAACAGGAATCTAATGACATTTGAACCCATATATTGCAATAGTAAACGCCGGCACTTAATGACTGCTATTATATTGCTAAATGATCCTGGGTGATCTAATCATCTTGGTGAGGAGTTTGAGAATCATAAGGTAGACGAATTGACCATAGGAGTCTACCGGCTTTTGCCACGATTCATTCGTGGATGAATTCTGTTTAAGAGTAGCATCACTATCTTTCCCATTAGCTTGTTTACCAGAGAACCAACTCAATTGATCACGTGACTTATTAAATATTATCAATCTATCCATTAAAACTTATATATTTTGACAATTTAATTAATTAGACAGCTAGGAATCAACCGTTCTTGGGACGACCTCGGTCTTACCATTGCCTCACTACATGCGACCGGGTACACTGTCCGTTAGTGCATTAGGTAGGCCATAGGTAGATATTTTTTATAATTTTGAGTTTTGATACGTTTTTTTTAATGCACAAAAAACGAATTTTGATGCGCAAAAAATTTTTGATGCTGATAACGCTCAAATTGTGCATGTTTTTAGTAGCGTTATCCGTACTTTTATGTGTGTTATTTGGCTATAATCATATGCTTTTAATGCTTAATCGTACAAAAGTGCGTTTGCTAGTTCATTTGTAGCCAAGTACAGGAAAGTGGAGAAAAAGACGGAAAAAGAAGTAAAACACGAAGATTTCTCCATGTATGAAGAGTTCCCGACCAAAGAAAGACTTGCGGAGTATATTCGAGAAGATAAAGTCATCAAGTTAGTGGTCCAAAGACCCAAGAATAAAGTTCAAGAAGGAAAACGAGAAAGAAATGAAGAAAAGAAGCTAAAACGAAGACATATTGGAAGACTCGTTGTTCCCGACACACCTTCACCATTTTGGCCATAACTTTTGCATACGGACTCCGTTTGACCTCCCGTTCGCGGCCACGGAAAGCTAAGAGAAAGATCTACAACTTTGCAGCTTATGAATTTTTGTGAAATTGCTCTAACCGATCGGTCGAGACCCGTAACCGGATCCGGTTGGAGAATGGTCAAGAAGACCAACCGAACGGTTGGAGCCCAACCGGATTCGGTTGGAGGGCCTGTTTCAGACATTCCTTCATTGTTAAGACTCCAAACGTGTTCCAAATGATTCTAGTCCCTTCCTACATGGTTTCTAGTCCCTTCCAAGCTCCTTGGCCTCCAAGAAATGCATTGAATACCCTAGGCCTTGGTAGTAGTATAAATAGAACCCATTTGGCACCTCATTTCATCATCCCTTCTCCATCTTTCTCATCCCTTTCATCCACCACTCCATCTCTAGGTGTGAAATTCAAGCCTCCACCCTTAAGGACGAATTTCTACCTAAAACAACATCCCTCTCTCAACTTACCTTCCCCAAAGGTGTGAAATTCAAGCCTCCACCCTTAAGGACGAATTTCCACCTAGAGAGAACACAACCACTCTCAATATCTTCACCCCAAAGGTGTGAAACTCAAGCCTCCACCCTTAAGGACGAGTTTCCACCAACTATCCTATCCCAACTTGTGTGAAATTCAAGCCTCCACCCTTAAGGACGAATTTCCACCAATTACACCAACTTATCTTCCCCAAAAGACCACAAACCTCTGCCAAATTCGTGTAGTGTGCTCAAGGGTTGTCGAAGGCGTTTGGACATCATTTTACGGCTTGGTAGAACTATTGTAGTTGATTGGAGGCTTGAAGGTTGCTATAATCCTTCATCTTTGCCTATTGTAATTCATACTTTGGGTAAACCTTGTTACTTTTCTATTTAAAGATGTTTGTTATTGATATGATTATTGAGATTTTGTGTTTGATTGGAATTATGATGAATGTCTTGATACTTGCTTGTTCTTATAATGCTTTTCTTGTTGGTTTGATCCGTGACAATCATAACCATCAACTTGTTACTTGTTCTTATAATGCTTTTCTTGTTGGTTTGATCCGTGACAATCATAACCATCAACTTGTTACTTGTTACTTGCTTAAACAAACAAACGACACTTGTAGTGCAACCAAGTCTCTTGGGACGACCTTGATTTACCATATACTATACTACAACTTGACTAGGGTATACTTGCCCGAATGTGTTCCTAGTTAACCGGTAATTCTTGTTTACAAATTTAAAACCCGATGAAGCACATCAAGTTTTTGGCGCCGTTGCCGGGGATTTGGTTTTTGTTCTTAGGTGATTGTTTCTTTGCTCTTGTTTGATTGCTCTTGATGTTTGCTCATGAAGATTGCTTGAATGCTTGTCTTTTTCCAAAATCTCTAATTTCTCATAATTGCTCAAATGATCTTTGCATCAAAATCATGTTTTTGATGTTGGGATTTCGTTTCATGTGTTCTAAAATGCTCATTTCAATGATTGATTTCTAAGTGTGCTCGAAAATGTTTGCGAAAAAAAACCACCGAAACCACCCAGATCACTCTAACCGAATCGGTTGGCACTCCAACCGGATCGGTTGGAAGCCTCGTACTTAATAAAACCACTACAACCGATCGGTCAATACCCGTAACCGGATCCGGTTGTGAGTTCTGTGTAAAAAAAAAAAAAAAAAAAAAAAAATCATTTCTTGTGTTACTTGTTTCGTGTGTTTTGTGTTTTTTTTTATGTTATATGATCTCTTGCATGTCTCTATGTTATTTGTTTTTGTTATTTTTGTTTATATTAGTTTCGTATTAATTTTGAATAAGACTATCTTGTTTTAGATTCTCTTGTTTGATTTGTGTTACGTGACTAATTGTGTTTGCTTGCGTCTATGTGATTGTCGTTTTTCTGTTTTGTGCTTATATTTGTTTTAAGTGTTGTTTTATGTTCGTGATAGTTAATATGTGTTTAAGTGTTTTATTTACTTGTGTTTATTTTTGTGTTCGTAACCGTTTGTGTCTTTGTTTTATTTTGTCAATAAAAAGTTTTGAAATAAAACTTGTTAAAAAAAAAAAAAAAAAAAAAAAAAAATCCTCCAACCGATCGGTCATCGCCCGTAACCGGTTCGGTTGGAAGGCGTGTCACAGTTTGGTTCATTCCAACCGATCGGTTACACCCCGTAACCGGATCGGCTGGAGTAATCTGTTAAAAAAAAAAAAAAAAAAAATCAGTTTTCATTTTTTGTTTTTGTGTGTTTGTGTTTAGATTAAATAAGTTTAAATGTCTTTTTGTTTTTGCAAGAGTATCATTTCTTTTATTTGGTTTTTCCATTTTAAGTTTTGTTAATTTTTAGTACATTGTGAATAAATAAGTACATGTGTTTTTATAAATAAAATGTTTTGAACTTTGTGGGTATGTTCACTGGAAACCCTCACGAGACTATAACTCGTCCACTCGGGCCACCGAGGGGTTTAAAGGCTTGTTGCATGCGCTAAATGCAACCGTGATTCCTACGAAAGTGAGTTTTAGGATTTTACGCGTTTTTGTAGTTTATTTTGTTTTTGCAGATTTAATAAGCTCTTGGAGGAAGGATTGATTGGATTGTTGGAGACGTTATACTTGGTATTGGACATGTT
Source organism: Chrysanthemum seticuspe (assembly GCA_019973895.1). Classification (NCBI taxonomy): domain Eukaryota; kingdom Viridiplantae; phylum Streptophyta; class Magnoliopsida; order Asterales; family Asteraceae; genus Chrysanthemum; species Chrysanthemum seticuspe. The sequence continues at coordinate 68,200,739 of BPTQ01000004.1, read as the reverse complement.
TGGATGAGAAATCGATTGATCTAACACGCTTATGCTAGCATTTGCTTAGCACCTTATCATTTGGAGTTCGATCGTGATGTTTGGCCCGGGAGGTTTCGTTTCACTTAGACTTATTATTTCAATTTTCCCTATCTTACATGCTTTGAAGTTTTCGCAATTGCTTTATTTTATTTCTTTGTTATTTTTCCTTTGTTGGCTTGTTTGGTAGATTATCTTAATAAATTGACTTTTTCAAGTTCCTCGAAAGTAAGGCTCACCCATTGTAAACAAACTGTGTGAGAGGTATAAGGCGGGTCTCCCTGATTCCCTAAAGAAGTTTGGTTTTTAATAAGCTTCGCGCTGACCTGCTTCTCCGCTTCTTTGTGCGTTTCAATGGAGCTACCGAGAACTCGTGGGACAAGAATAAGTCATGTTTGGTTTAAAAAAAAAAATAAATAAATAAATAAAAAAAATAAAAAATAAAAAAATTAAAAAAAGAAAAAGAAAACAAAAAGAGTCGTAACTAGATTTAAGTTATTTTTCTTTTGTGTGCTTAACTTAAGTGTGGGGGGAAAATATTATTGTGAAGAGCGAAACTAGTTTTTAATTTCCAAATGTTTGGGCCTATTTTAAATTTTGTGAGCTTGTTTGCCCTTATGATCTAGTTGTTTTCACGCGTATAGGTTAATATATTAGAATAACTGGATCAACCCACTGGTGAAATCGGTAATTTTTGAAAAACTTGAGATGTGTCCCGATTAATATTGCAATCCATTCTGGGATCGATGACATTTGCTAGCACATATTTTATAGCCCTTCCACTAAATTGTGAGGATTTTAGCCTATTTCTTATTAGCATACATCTTTTATGCTTAAATCTTTTGCTATTAGTGAGCCGGTGATTTTATTTATTCTAGAACTTGTACTTGCAAATCATTACCAGACCGCAGTAAGATCGCATTCGTGTGATATAAGTGTATTCGTGTGATAAAGAGGCACCTTAGGAATAAAACCAAATGGCCTTCCGTTTACATCTAATGATATATTAGCTAACCACATCGGTTAGTTAACCACCCTTATATGAACCCATTTGTTAGCGCTCATCTTTAGCGCTAGATACCCTTAGTACACCCTCCGAGCCATCCTTTTCATTTTTGTTACATCCAGAAAAATACAAAAAAATATTTTACACTTTAAACCTTAGCCTACCCTTGTCAAAGTCTAAATGGTTGGTTGCTAGTTGCTTGGTATGATTGGATTGTTTTTGATGATTATGAGTTAGCCACACTTTACCATTCGTGTGTGCCATTCCGACAAAGACGAAGGTGGCCAACTTCTTATTTGTATTTTTGTGGTGTATGCTTATACGAAGTGTGGGGGAGATGTGATGTATGTGAAAAAAAAAAGTGAAAAAAAAAGAAAGAAAGAATAAGTCATCGAGAAAAAGAAAAAAATATATGTGATGACAAGGATGAAGTATGTTTGAGATATCGATTAGCCAATGTGCTAAGACGTGATATATATATTTGGTGATCGCTATGTGAAGAAAAGTTAGTAACTATAATCATTTTCGGGTTTGCGGATTGTTCGGTAACTAGCAACATGGGTATTAGACTTGACTTTATTTTTTTTATTTTTACACCAATTTCATAAATAATCCCATGCCTTATCCATACCCTTTAATTACCCTAAGCCTATCATTATAACCCGAATAAAAGCCCTCTTTAGATGTTTACATTTGGTGCTTACGCCACGTCGGTGGAGTTTTGTTTCTTGTACAAGCCTATGGTAATATTTAGATCATGACTGAGCAATATGAGTGTACTATTCCTTAATACTATACATCACAAATAAAATGAGTGTTGAGTGAATTATACATCCTTTTTTTTGTGAGGTGCTTAGCCATGTTATCATGCGAGAAAATCCATAGGGTATTGTCAAACATCTCAGTTTTTCACCTCTAAAAGCTTAAAATGATGAATCTTATCTCGTACTTGTACTTGGTAGATTTGCATCACATTTTTCTAATCAACTTTTATGCACCATGTGGGATTCATTTTTCTTAATTTCTAGATTTGCTTGAGGGAAAGCAAAACCTTAAGTGTGGGGGAGTTTGCGCTCATTTTTCGCTTATTTTTGCTTATTTTTATATATAAAAAAAAAAAAAAAAAAAAAAAAAAAAAAAAAAAAAAACCCAAAAATATTTTAATTTTTCTTTTTGTTTTGTCATTTAGGTTTGTCTTTCATTTTTCTTTTCTTAGATTTGCTTGAGGGCAAACAAAGTTTAAGTGTGGGGGAATTTGATAACGCTCAAATTGTGCATGTTTTTAGTAGCGTTATCCGTACTTTTATGTGTGTTATTTGGCTATAATCATATGCTTTTAATGCTTAATCGTACAAAAGTGCGTTTGCTAGTTCATTTGTAGCCAAGTACAGGAAAGTGGAGAAAAAGACGGAAAAAGAAGTAAAACACGAAGATTTCTCCATGTATGAAGAGTTCCCGACCAAAGAAAGACTTGCGGAGTATATTCGAGAAGATAAAGTCATCAAGTTAGTGGTCCAAAGACTCAAGAATAAAGTTCAAGAAGGAAAACGAGAAAGAAATGAAGAAAAGAAGCTAAAACGAAGACATATTGGAAGACTCGTTGTTCCCGACACACCTTCACCATTTTGGCCATAACTTTTGCATACGGACTCCGTTTGACCTCCCGTTCACGGCCACGGAAAGCTAAGAGAAAGATCTACAACTTTGCAGTTTATGAATTTTTGTGAAATTGCTCCAACCGATCGGTCGAGACCCGTAACCGGATCCGGTTGGAGAATGGTCAAGAAGACCAACCGAACGGTTGGAGCCCAACCGGATTCGGTTGGAGGGCCTGTTTCAGCCATTCCTTCATTGTTAAAACTCCAAACGTGTTCCAAATGATTCTAATCCCTTCCTACATGGTTTCTAGTCCCTTCCAAGCTCCTTGGCCTCCAAAAAATGCATTGAATACCCTAGGCCTTGGTAGTAGTATAAATAGAACCCATTTGACACCTCATTTCATCATCCCTTCTCCATCTTTCTCATCCCTTTCATCCACCACTCCATCTCTAGGTGTGAAATTCAAGCCTCCACCCTTAAGGACGAATTTCTACCTAAAACAACATCCCTTTCTCAACTTACCTTCCCCAAAGGTGTGAAATTCAAGCCTCCACCCTTAAGGACGAATTTCCACCTAGAGAGAACACAACCACTCTCAATATCTTCACCCCAAAGGTGTGAAACTCAAGCCTCCACCCTTAAGGACGAGTTTCCACCAACTATCCTATCCCAACTTGTGTGAAATTCAAGCCTCCACCCTTAAGGACGAATTTCCACCAATTACACCAACTTATCTTCCCCAAAAGACCACAAACCTCTGCCAAATTTGTGTAGTGTGCTCAAGGGTTGTTGAAGGCGTTTGGACATCATTTTACGGCTTGGTAGAACTATTGTAGTTGATTGGAGGCTTGAAGGTTGCTATAATCCTTCATCTTTGCCTATTGTAATTCATACTTTGGGTAAACCTTGTTACTTTTCTATTTAAAGATGTTTGTTATTGATATGATTATTGAGATTTTGTGTTTGATTGGAATTATGATGAATGTCTTGATACTTGCTTGTTCTTATAATGCTTTTCTTGTTGGTTTGATCCGTGACAATCATAACCATCAACTTGTTACTTGTTCTTATAATGCTTTTCTTGTTGGTTTGATCCGTGACAATCATAACCATCAACTTGTTACTTGTTACTTGCTTAAACAAACAAACGACACTTGTAGTGCAACCAAGTCTCTTGGGACGACCTTGATTTACCATATACTATACTACAACTTGACTAGGGTATACTTGCCCGAATGTGTTCCTAGTTAACCGGTAATTCTTGTTTACAAATTTAAAACCCGATGAAGCACATCAGATGCACAAAATTTTCAACTTGTTTTTGTTGGATGCGCAATGTTATTTTAATGAAAAAAGTCAAAAGAAGTTGGGTGAAAAAACCAATTTTTGATGCACAAAAAAACGATTTAATGCTCAAACGTATTTTTTCATAATTTTTTTTTCGGAAAAAATATCCACTTTTAGAAAAAAGTTTTTTACAACTTTTTCATGCACCATCGTACCCGATCTTGTGAAATTTTTTGGGAATTTTTCGAAAACTTTTTTTGAAAAAAAAAAAATTCTTTTTATCTTTTTACGGATATTTGTCTTTTTATTTGATCTTTATCCTATATATATATATATATATATATATATATATATATATACACACACTTAAATTTTGGGCTTATGTACAATGTGAGGGCCTATTTTTTTAAAGAAAAAGTTATTATACTTATATTTTGGGCTTATGTACAACATAAGGGCCTAAAAAAATTTATTATTACTTAAAAAAAAACTTTTTAAAATTTTTTTTAATGCCTATTTTGTACGATTTTTGTACATTTGTATACATTTTCATCCATTTTTATACGTTTTTGTCGGTTTTATAAGTTTTTATACGTTTTCATCAATTTTTATACGCTTCTTGTACGTTTTTATATGCTTTCATCAATTTTTATACGCTTTCATCAATTTTTATACGATTTAATTTTATTTTAAAGCTTATACGTTGTATATAAGACAAAAATTGAAGTATAATATATATATTTTCTTCAAAGTTTTTTGTTTTTGTTTTTTTTGTTTTTTTTTTTTTTTTTTTTAGTATTAATAAAAAAATGTTAGGCCCTCAAGTTGTACATAAGCCCAAAATTTAAGTATAATATTTTTTTTTTAATAAAAAAAAGTTTTTTTAGGCCCTCACATTATACATAAGCCCAAAATTTAAGTATAATAATTTTTTTTTTTTTTTTTTTGAGTTAATTACGTAAATGGTTCCTTAAGTTTATCGGGTTTCACATATACAATTTTAGGCCCTCACGCTATGCATCTATATCACCTTAGTCCTTTTTTAACGAACGTTTAAACGTCGTTAGTAAATTGGACATGACCCGTAATTTTTACATACCACAAGGACCTGACCTATTATAAAAAACACAGGGACAATATATGCAAGATCCGATAAACCTTAAGGACCAATTATGTATATATATATATATATATATATATATATATATATATATATATATATATATATATATATATATATATATATATATATATATATATATATAACAAACCAAAACTAACACTAACTAAAATATAAGACAAAAAAATAAACATGCCATCTAAGAGCATGCACAATAATAACAGGATAACGCCCGTTTTCGTCCAAATAACGCCGTTATCGGCGTTACACTCTTGGAGGCCGAGTTCTTTCACGCCGTTAGTCCCTCAGCGTTAACCATACAACGCCCGTTTTTTTTTTTTTTTTTTTTTTTTTTTTTTTTTTTTTTTTTTATGACCCTAAATGAGGGGTTGTTTTTGTAAATTGTTAGGAATGTTATTGATGTTATTGAGATGTTATTGTTGTGAGTGTTTTTTGGGGATGTTAAGGTGAAATGTTAAAGCTGATGTGGCGCTGACGTGGACGATGTTATTGATATTATGATGTTATTGTTGTGCATGCTCTAAACATACATAATTCCAATAAAAGTAAACATTTATCCTCGGACTTAATAACTTACGTGTTCTACCTAGATATCGAACACTTGTTTCCTTCAATAAAATATCAATCCAAACATCGGTCACTTTTGTTCTTTGACTTTCTTAATTCTCGTCCTCATCAGCAAGTGACACAACAAACTCATAAAAGATTAAAGCTAGATTGTGAATGTTACATTATATCTTTGATCGTCATGTTTAGGTATGAAATAAGTTTTTGTATAATGACCTTCCCATTAGACTGGGCGGCAAGGGGGTGGTGAATGCAAGGTGAATGCAAGGTGAATGGAGTGACTCTTGTGCAGTGGGTATAAACTCACCTGTGAGGCTCACAATTCAAGAGAACGAAAGGTGAGTTACTCACCTTATTGTTTTTCACGCCAACCTTAGAGTTTAATAATTATTTATTTGGTTTGTGAGTGTATGTGAGGTATTTAGTGGGGTATATTTTTATAAAGTGGGTATTTTAATGAAAGGTGATGGTAAGGTGACCTTGTCCACAAAAAGGTGAGTGGGAGTGAGTGGAAGTAAGAGGAGAAAGAAAGCTGATGTGGAGCTGAGGTGTAAGGTGAGTGGCTCACCACCTTGCCATCCAGCCTTAGACACCAGCTCTTATAAACCTTAACTAGATGGATTGACATATCACCTATTAAAAATTAAAAATAAATAATAATAATGATAAAAAAAAATAAAAATGAAAAATGACAAATATAATGTAAATGTAAGTGGTCTAAATTATCTACATGAGAATAAAACAAAATAGTACAAGGACTTTTTGCTACCGTAAAATATAATCACCAACCTTTTTTTCTGCTAATATTCACCTTTAATAATTTAGTGCACAAAACCCAAATTCGAAATGAAACCTGAAATCATGATATCGTGTGACATGTTTAGAGATTACAACAATTTGAACCATGAGCGCTAATAATTTTCTTAATCTATTCTAAATAAGATATATTCCTTTCTAGCAAGAAAAAAGCTGAAAAAAAGGACAAAACGGTAGGGTGCATGGTTATTCATGACATCTAATTGGCTTGAGATGACTCAGAAAATTGACGATAGGTGCATATTAATTAACCTTCTGATGTGGAAATTTTGTAAAAGATTCTGATAAAACAAGAAAAAAATAATAATTCCAGTTAGAGCTACACATGTTATATGTACTGCATTGTGTGTGTCATGGAGGTTTATGGATTTCACCTCATGGCCGTGACAAAACCATATAGAACAATTTTAACCCTAGCTAGCTTTTGCGTCGGTAGCTTTCACTTTTGTTGGACTATTTGACATGGGAGAACACAAGGGATTCTTGGTCTTGTTAGCTCCTGTAAGAGTCTTCGTATAAAACATTAATTGAAGAGAAAAAGGCGTTAAAGCGACCTCATCATTCCAACCACAGACATATGACTCGAACCCGGCCACCTTGATTTACAGTTTCTTATCCTTCTATCGTTTGTAGCTCAAATGTTTAGCGCTGTTTGTTAGGCCAGGGTGTGACCAATTAAACAGAACGTTTAATGGCGGGGAGTTTATAGCTAGATAAATATGTCCATGTCCCTAAAGTTGTCAATCTGGCTCCCACATTTATTACACAATGTTGGTATCCCGTATCATACATGTCATTGATTAATCTTTATATGTGAACCACTAGTGGTTTCTAAAAATGCTGACTGTTGGCCTAGCAAAAATGGTTCAAGTATTTGGATCTTTATTATGGGGTGTTTGTTTAAACGTATTTTTTGGCTTATGAGCTTATCTTGTTTTGTCTTAAGTTTCATAAGCCAATATTTTTCAGCTTAGTTTGATAATTAGGAGCTTATATAAGTTTACTACGGAGTATGTCATAATAAGGTCTAAATAAACAATAATTTTCAAAATAGTTATGGCACAGAATGCCATTACAAACAAGCCGAAAACAAACAAGCTCATAAGGCCAATAATAAAATTACACAAGCAACCCCTTATACTAACATCTGCGACATGATAGCACCTAGCTAACCAATCACCTCCCACTCACACTGCACTTACTGGCACATAGAATGCCATTACAAGTAGGTATTATGGAGTTATTGTCAACATGAGGTCATATGCTTGATCAAGAACTAGAATGCATAGATAAATGTAATTACAAAAAGTCTTTTCCCAATTTTCAATTTATGGAGTGTGAAGATTCATAGTTTAGAATGTACAGAAACAGGTCAACTTGGCTAGTCATATATAATTCTATAAGAGCACTCGGTGTGGTAACGCACCACCCGAGTTAAAACTTAACTCGCTCGCGTTAAGGGTGCGTTAACCACACCGTCCCCATGAGTTAAGGGTGCGTTAACGAGGGTGCGTTTGTTGGGATTTTAGAACCAGTTAACCATTAACCTCTACGAGTATGCAGCGGATATTGGATCTAGTTATCGCAATTATGTTAAGCACGTAATTAATAAACAAATAATTAATACAATATTAATTAATTAAAAGGGATATAGAAAACCTAACCTTGCTTGTCAATTGATCTTTAGTAACGGAACAAGAAACCAAAACGAAACCCTAGTATCAAAATTAGATACCTCGAAGAGTATCACACACAAACCCGATTAACGTATACGTTCGATTAACGCTAGTCGAGAACGTAAACAATAAACCAAACAACCCTTTGTCACTTGAATGAAAACCCACGTACAGAAAACCTCCAAGGAACCTTGTCACCTTCTGTCCGAGATCAACAAGCTGCTAAAACAGCTTCTATGCTTTACCCGATATCGGACACGCCTTGTCCGATATAACCCACTTTCTGTCCGAGATATAAAGTCACGAGCAGGAGCAGTTTACTCCCTTGTTGCTGCTGTTTTGTGTCGACTAGGAAACAAGGAAACAAGAGCTAACCAATTAATCTAAACACTTGTCTTGAATACAAGTTTAGATTTTAACCAAACTACAAATCCCTTAATCGTTTACTTGAGACAAACGATCAAGAGCAAGAAGCTGGAATATTATGGATCGGTTTAGGGATTAGAGAAGGAGTTATGTTGCGTGACAATGCAAGAGCTAGGGGTGTGTTTATATAGGGTACATGTCGAACCAAACTAGGATACCTAGCTTGGTCGACAAGTTAAAAAACCCATGCAAACCCATTCCCCTTACTCACCCGATCGGTGTGGATCACTAAGGCCCAAGGCTCCACCCCAAACGACCCAAACATGAACCATTTAAAAGCCCACGGGTCAAATTAGTGATCGGGTCATTATCATGCATAACGGGTAAATGTTTATTCAAGTATAGTTTACGTTCAACACGTATACTCGTGTTTATCGCGTGTGCCCCCATCGGCTCATACACTAATAGTCGTTTTGTCGTGTTTGAAAACTCCCACAAACCAACAGCTCCCACTTGGGAGTTGGTGTGTCGAATGGCGAGATACTAGGGACAATTCCTTCTCCAATGTCCTGTCTCACCACACTGGTGGCAGGTAGCGTCCTTCGCTGGATTATCCTCCTTGGGTGGTGGAGGAATCTTGGGTTTGGATTTAGAAGTAGAAGCATTATATGGTTTATACTCAGGAGCATAACCAAACTTGCTGTTTCCATTTCCACGATTCCCCTTAGCAGCCTTAAACAATTTATTCTTATTTTGGTTTTTCTGGACCTTACCACCCGCCCCACGTACATAATGTAGTGCAGGTGCATCATCTTTCTTTGGTAACGTCTGCTCATGTTGCTTAAGCATAGCATGCAATTCATTCACAGTCTTCCCCATGCTGTGCATATTAACGTTCTGCACAAACGTAATGTACTCTTTAGAGAGACCGATTAGGATCAAACTAACTCCATAGTTCAGAGTAACTGGGTGACCAAGACGTTCCAAGTTGTCAATGTAGCTCTTCATCTTGAGAACATATGAGCTAACCGATTGACCCTTTTCCTGCTTGCAAGCGTGGAACTTACGTGCAGTTTGTAGAAGCTCTTGTTCTGCTTGTTGGGAGAACATAGACTTCAACTCCTTAAGCATGTCATAAGCACCAAGATGAGTTAGATTTCGTTGGATCTCTAACTCTATGGTCATGAGCATGAAGGCAGCTATGTCCTTTGAACCTTTGACCCAAGCAGTGTGAGCTGCAAGAGCCTCAGGTAGGACAGGGTGGCCAGGAGTAGCAACAGGTGCTGCAGGTATGGGATGCTCTAGATAAGCTTCCTTATCTTCAGCTGATAGTATGATGCGAAACTGGCGATACCAATCAATGAAATTAGGTCCAGTGAGTTTTTGTTTCTCAAATAAACTCCTGAGTACCGAACTGTTTCCGACTGAAGTAGTCATCTACAATTGAAAAGTTCAAACAATTAGTATTTTCGATAATTACATTCTTAAAAGAATTAACTACCCAATTAATTACTAATAAGACTAAGATCCATCTCGCAACCCCATTTAATTACCATATGTCTGACCAGTGAATAAAAAATTAGGACAAGAGGTAAGCGACGAGCGTTAATTGGATAATGCAACTCTTAGACTTTATGAGACTGTTTAAGGCATTAGTATCAAGTAATAATGTCAAAAGCATGTTTAGTTCTCATCTTATGCCTCGGGTTCAAGGTCTGACCAAGTTAACTCGAAATAAGTCGACCAAGTATGAACGTGTAAAAATAACCATAGGTCTGACCAGTGAGAAATAATTACCATGGGTTGGAAAGGCCCTTAGGTCTGACCAGAGAAGTCAATCCAAATGCACGTGTTCATAGTTGGATGGCATAGAATTAAAATTAACAAATAGGTAGGCACACATAAATGTGGTAAAAGTCGTGTACAAAGAAGCATGCAAAACAACTTTGTAACACTAATTTTAAAAACTTTTTGGTAATGACACTGTAGTGATCATCATGGTTCACGGCAGCTCCAATCGAACGCACAGGGAGACAGAGGACCAGGTAAGCGCTGAAGCATAGCCTTAGACATCCTTTCGGTGCGACTGTGCGCACCTCTTTAAACCGCCTTTTGAGTTTATTCTAGTGGGTGAGCCGTACATCCCAAGTGTCCATAGCGTATAGTTTTTAAATTCTTGAAAACGTGTTTCATATATTAGGTCACTTTATTTTACAAAAACAATTTTCCACAAATCAAATAGCAGGTCACAATGAGCATGGTATTTAGGCGTGTAAATAAAGACCAATATTAAAGTTATGGTTACGATATGTATTATTCCATATTGCATACAATTATGTGTCAAAACAAGTAATTGCAGATGCTTCCGAATACTCTTAAAAGTGGTGAAGATTATTGGAGTTGGAACCTTGAAGGTAACACATGCTTCACTGTTGCTACTGTTCGGAACCACATAGATCACTACATTTGCTCAGTGGATCGGCCTTCTTGCTGGAATAAGTATACCCCGAAAAAAGTTAACATTTTTGTGTGGCGTATGCTAAGGAACGGTCTTCCTACTCTTTTAAATTTATTTGGTCGGGGTGTCGATGTGACTACGGTTAGCTGTAAACTTTGCAATAATGGGCTCGATGATGGCTGTCATCTTTTTTATCAGTGTGCATTCCTAAGTGAATTGCGTGTTCATATCAGTGCGTGGTTAAACCTGACAATCCCCGTCTTGGAACCTAGTCTAGTGGTGGAATGGTATCTATACTTACCTAATTCTAATCAACACATAAGAGTTATCGAAGCTATTATGTTCGTGTGGTGGTGGCATATCTGGAAGGATAGAAACAACTCAATTCATAATAATGAAAACGCTAGTATCGCCAACACCTTTCAATCGATTGTATCTCTCTCTTTCTTATGGATATCCAACCGAGATAGGAAACATCATTACGTATGGAACGATTGGATCGTGTGTCCTTTGATAGATGGTTAAGATGGCTGATCTTGCATGGTCTAGTCTTGGTATCTTTCTGTGGGGTTCGTTTTTGGGTTGCTTGAAGATGGTTTTTGGTTGCTTCGGTGTATCTAATTTGGTTAGGACTTTATGTTTCTCCTGTTTCTTGCTTTTTGTTGGCTGGTTCGTGTCCTCGAGGCATGGTTGGGATCACATCAAAAACACCGCGAAGTGAAAACCGGTGGCTCGGCCTTCGTTGTGTGGGAGTTTTTCTCGTGTCTTGGATCTCTGTAATTGGCACGAGTTTTTTCACTCCTTTTGTGATCCTCGCAATTAATGTTCTCGAGATGAGTCTAGAGGTTTTGTTTAATTTTTGTAGCTTTCTAGACTTTGTTGTAATTGTACCTTTTAGGTGTCTAGTATCTTGCTAGTTTCACATTTTTTTTTAATTCATTCTGCCGTTCAAAAAAAATAATGCACATATAGGAATCACAAACATATAAGCATAAACATCAATATAAATAACCACATATTGTTCCGAGTCCTCTTGCGAGTCTTCCTCAAACGGAGAACCATAAGACCGTCACTAGGATGTAATACCTAGATCGCCCCATACATCACTTATAAAAGCAATTGAGTGGGTCTAGAAAACACATAAAATAGCATGGCAATCTCAATTATCAAGTAATTACGCAATTTTATGTATTTATAAACCAATATGTAGTTCTAATTATCATAATAATTCTAATTAACAATTAATAAATTCAAATTATCTTTTAATTCTAATTAGCAAGTAATTTTAAGGGCAAATAGCATAAAAAGGTACCAAACTAATGTTCAATTTCAATTTAAGGTACTTATCTATTTTTTTCTCAATTTAAGGCATCAAACTTTTTTTTGGTTACAATGTTAGGAAACTTTTACCCACACAAGCGGTAGCAGGTAACCATCACCTCACTTCATCTTCTCCGACCAGTTTTCTGGTCAACTTTCCGATCAAAACAGAAAATGTGGTTTTTCGACCCAATATTCCTGATTGCTTCAAATAGGGATATCCTTGGTCCATTGTATCACTTCACAATAAAAATATTATATCTTCAAATCTCATATAAAAATGTTTTTTTTTTCTTCGCTGCTTTACCCCACGCAGAAACACACTTCACAATTAAACCTTCAACATAAATTCATCAACTGATTATGATAATGTCCAAAGAGGTGCGGGAGTAGGAACCATATAAAAGTGGGTAAGTTGCTACAAAAATGATAAATTTTATTTTAATCTTTTCAATTCTAAAATCCATATAAAAAGTATATTGTTGTTGTTAATTCTAATTTAATCTTCTTTGATGGGTTTTGGATCTTCAAAAGGGTTTGAAAGTACGAACTATCCAATGATGTTCTTTGTCATTTTCATTAACTGATTTCAACAATAAATGTGGAGGAACAAACCATCTAGCTAGATATCCTTTGTTAGATGGTTTATTTAGTGTTATTTATGTTGCCAGAATTTGATATTAAGGCGTCAAACGTTCGCCAGAAAAACCGGTCGCCAGAATTTGAGCAGGTTGCCGGAAAATAGAGTGGATAAGTGGGTGACCTGGTAGCTTTTTTATTTTTACCTGATAACCTGTAAATTGTCCACAATTGCAACTAAAAAAAAAGTTTGATGCCTTAAATTGAGAAAAAAAAAAAGATAAGTATCTTAAATTGAAATTGAACATAAGTTTAGTACCCTTTTATGCGATTTGCCCTAATTTTAATTAACATGTAATTCTAATTAACAATTTAATTTCAATTAACAAAGTAATTCTAATTAACATGTAAATTAAATTCTAATTAACAAATTAATTCTAATTATCAATATAATTTTTAATTTGTGTGTGAGTAGTTATTATTTATTAAAAATTGACAAGTATTGCATGTAATTATCAAAATAAAATAAAACAAATAACTAAGCTGGGTTTCATGCAGCTTTTTAAAACATGTTATTAATTAAGAAATGTGTAACCCATAATCGCAAAAACGAGTTGAAAACCCTAGTATCGGAACATAGAACTTTGCTTGGCAATTGATCTTTAGTAACGGAACAAGAAACCAAAACGAAACCCTAGTATCAAAATTAGATACCTCGAAGAGTATCACACACAAACCCGATTAACGTATACGTTCGATTAACGCTAGTCGAGAACGTAAACAATAAACCAAACAACCCTTTGTCACTTGAATGAAAACCCACGTACAGAAAACCTCCAAGGAACCTTGTCACCTTCTGTCCGAGATCAACAAGCTGCTAAAACAGCTTCTATGCTTTACCCGATATCGGACACGCCTTGTCCGATATAACCCACTTTCTGTCTGAGATATAAAGTCACGAGCAGGAGCAGTTTACTCCCTTGTTGCTGCTGTTTTGTGTCGACTAGGAAACAAGGAAACAAGACCTAACCAATTAATCTAAACACATGTCTTGAATACAAGTTTAGATTTTAACCAAACTACAAATCCCTTAATCGTTTACTTGAGACAAACGATCAAGAGCAAGAAGCTGGAATATTATGGATCGGTTTAGGGATTAGAGAAGGAGTTATGTTGCGTGACAATGCAAGAGCTAGGGGTGTGTTTATATAGGGTACATGTCGAACCAAACTAGGATACCTAGCTTGGTCGACAAGTTAAAAAACCCATGCAAACCAATTCCCCTTACTCAGCCGATCGGTGTGGATCACTAAGGCCCAAGGCTCCACCCCAAAGGACCCAAACATGAACCATTTAAAAGCTCACGGGTCAAATTAGTGATCGGGTCATTATCATGCATAACGGGTAAATGTTTATTCAATGTGTTTATTGCGTGTGTCCCCATCGGCTTATACACTAATAGTCGTTTTGTCGTGTTTGAAAACTCCCACAAACCAACAACATTAACCCCTTAACGCAGAGTTAAAGTGTTATTTTTTGAGTTAAGGTGAGTTAAAGTGAGTTAAGGTTGAGTTATGATAAAGGGTATTTTTTTTAGTTAAGGTGAAATGTTAAAGCTGATGTGGCGGTAGCGTGACAGTGTGTTAAACCTTAACACAAGGTTACGGGACCTTTTGCTCTAAGGTATTCCTCAATCTAGTAGTCTTTGTTGTTGCTATTCGACTAATTCACCCCAACGGTGTTTTTTCTTTCCACTTAGCATTATCAAGATTTCTAAGCTTTAATTATCAAAAGTTTTGTTTGTCAATATATATGTATCTCATGCTAAAAGGACAAGGAAAAATGAGTGAGTGGTACTCCATAGATCGTTTGATGAGATCTAAAGAGATTCATGTTTGTCCTCCACAGAAAAGTTTGTTTATGATTGTACTATGAGTTAATTAGTTCCACACATTTTAGTTTCATATCTACCTTTTCTGAATATGATTGTCCCCAAATTGATCCCCAAATCATTACAGATCAAGATTTTAATTGTTTTAAGCTTCAAATTTTTTGATTCCATGCATAATCTCCTATATACATGGGCAGGTTTGAAAGGGGCGTTTGCGATTGCTTACAGCACCGTCAGGGGCGGAGCTATGTGAGGACCGGGGAGGGTCCCGCCCCCTAGGTCTAAGCCCGTTAGTGTATTTATTTGCGATTTCACGTGTATTTTCGGAAAAAAATTTAGTCCGGCCCTCCCATTTAATGTAATTCTCGAAAAAAATTTGTTTCGGCCCTCCCACGAAAATTTTTCTAGCTCCGCTACTGAGCACCGTGCACATTTTTAAATGTTCAGATATCATTTTGGAGAAGTTACCCTTAACCTAATTATTGTGAATAAAACCTACATCGTAACTTCATCTTACATATTTTGATAATCGGTTTGGTAAGCAAACAAAAACACACAAAAAGTAACTATGTATGAATGTGACAAGCAATCAACAGATTTAAAAGTAATCCAAAACGCTCCCTAAAACTTTGATGTAGACTAAAATGTGATAACACAAATTGAACCATTTACACGAATGCCAGAAACAACTCTTCCAATTACCGTTGATTCACATAATACCGATAATTAGGACAATTTTTAGCAAACTGTCAAAAATAAAATTTTCATATATCTTAAGAACTTATTAACCAGGATTACAATAAAGTTATTAAATAGACCGAGAAAATTGGAACGGGCCTAAAAAGAAAAACGGGCGGAGCTCTAGCCCACAAACAAAGCCCAACAAAAATAAAAAAATAAAAAAGCATAAAACTACGAATAACTTATAAAATAGGGCGTTTTGGGCCCCGAAAGAAAGTCGGTTTACCACGACGCTCTCCTCGTTCTAAGCTTCTTATCGACTGGTCATGAGCCTTAAATGAGCCCCGTAGCCCAAATTATGCTAATTTTAGTGAACCATTTTTTCTTACACAGTAGAAACAATAGGGCCCCGTTCCTTCGCACTTTATCATGCATCAAATTTCCAAGAACCAAATAAATGTCATTAATACGATCCTTTTATAAGTTCAAACTCTTGACAAAGAAAAATGACTTTGGAAAGAGAAGAGTTTAACAGCGGTAAAGAAAAAGGGTTAACTCCCAAAAGAAACGCCAAAACGCCATTGGGAAGTGCTTTTCTGTCAATATTACAAAAGACAAATGGACTTCTGAACATATGCATAGTTTGTCAATACATCGACTAGTTTCACGCAATTTATGTAGAACCAGAAGCCCTTGCAAATTTGAATTCGAAAATAATATAAGGTTTTTTATCTTCAACTTTCAAATTTATACTTAGGTTAACCTAATTTTTTTAATAGATTGAAAAGTTATAATCATTGCAACAAGATAGTCGAATTTACACACTTTTTCTCGACATAATTAAAATGCGTGTAAATTTTTATTAGCTTATAACACTTAATAATGTGTAACCATTGGTGACATTTATAAGTGTAAAAAAAAATATAAAACAATAAATTTTTCACACTTATAATATATAAAAAGAAAAGAAAAAGAAAAAAAAAAAACATACTTTTAAGTAGCGGAGAAATCTAAAAAACGTCTACACTTATATGTATGGAAGTTATTTGTAACACCCAATTTCTCCTCAATTCCTCAAGTGCGGAGAAATTAAGTGTTACAATTAATTTCTACACCTAATGGTATGGAGAAATCTTCATACTTAAAAATGAAATTTTTTTTATATAATTATAAATGTGAAAAATTTATTGTTTTACATTTTTTTCACACTTATTAATGTAGCCGACTTTTACGTATTATTATGTATTAATAAACTAATAAAATTTTACAAATTAAAGTCTTACACAATTTTTAAAAGTGTCAAAATAAAATTTTGTAGATTAAACTATTTTTTTAGTGACTTTTCTTGACTAACAATCAAGTAGAATAATTTCCGTTCAGTTCTCTTTATTTTATATTAGGTAATTCGAAAACTTTTATAGAAAATCATTATTTTATTACACTAACAAAGTTAAAAGTATGTTAATAATTAAGTTTTTTTTTTTTTTTTTTTTTTTTTTTTTTTTTTTTTACCATATTTGATTTGTTCTTTTAAATAAATTAAATTGTGTTACTTAGCACTACGTATAGAGAGGGGCCTAGCTATATAAGATTCCAAACAGGGAGGTTCACCGATTACCCATATAAACGGCCTTGGCGTTTCTTTTATCGCACATCTCAAACTTATACTACTCTTTATTAATTATCTCTAACTCTTCTTACTCTGAAAAACATAATTTGTGCAATGGCTATAGATTGCATGATCAAGACTACATCAAACATGCCATCCCTTAAAGAAGATCAACGAAAGTCATTCGTTTTCGATGCATCCGTGCTAAAACATGAAACCAATATACCCCAACAGTTCATATGGCCCGATCATGAGAAACCTAACTCCCAAAAATCAAAGGAACTTGAGGTTCCTTTGATAGACCTAGGAGGCTTTCTTTCTGGACGATCGAGTTCAGCTAATGACGCCTCCAGTCTTGTGGGCGAGGCTTGTCAAAAACATGGTTTTTTCCTAGTCGTCAACCATGGAGTTGATGCAAACCTAATATCCGATGCTCAACGATACATGGATTTGTTCTTTGAGCTCCCGCTTTCTGTAAAGCAAAGAGCTCAAAGAAAAGTTGGTGAAAGTTGTGGCTATGCTAGTAGTTTCACTGGACGGTTTTCCTCTAAGCTGCCTTGGAAAGAGACACTCTCTTTCCGATTTTCAGCTGAGGAGAACGCATCCAACATAGTTAAGGACTACTTTGAGAACACAATGGGAGAAGAGTTTATTCGACTTGGGTATGTTTCAAGCTACATGTATCGTTTTTATATCAATATGTAAACTAGTTCCTTTCATTTACCATAAGCTAAATGCTTTTATGTTTACAGGAAGGTTTACCAAGAATATTGCAATGCCATGAGTAGACTCTCTCTTGGGATCATGGAGTTACTAGGGATGAGCCTTGGTGTGAGCCGAGCTTACTACAAAGATTTTTTCGAGGAACATAATTCAATAATGAGGCTTAACTACTATCCACCATGTCAAAAACCAGACCTTACCTTAGGCACGGGTCCTCACTGTGATCCAACATCATTGACAATCCTACATCAAGATAACGTCGGTGGACTAGAAGTCTTTGTGGACAATGAGTGGCGTTTAATCGTACCCAATTCAAATGCTTTTGTTGTAAACATTGGTGACACATTCATGGTAAGAAATCTCCTCATTATAAGGTTCCTTTGTTACTTATCACCATTTAACTGCATTTTGTTTTTTTTCCTTCCAAAGATTGTTGCAAAACTCTTTTTTTCAACCGAAATACACAAGCTTGTCAATTTTGGGACATGATCCAACAAGATTTAGGTTAGTGGGCCAATCTTGGTTCCACTATTCCAAAAGTATGTTGGTTAAGCTTTTTTTTAAACTAATATGATATGATTATGTGTGATACAGGCACTTTCAAATGGAAGATACAAAAGTTGCTTGCATAGGGCTGTTGTAAACAGCAAAACTACTAGAAAGTCACTTGCTTTCTTCTTATGTCCAAAGAAGGATAAGGTAGTGATCCCACCAAAAGAATTGGTGGACGAAAATAACCCTAGAATATATCCAGATTTTACATGGTCTACCTTTCTTGAGTTCACTCAGAAGCATTACAGGGCTGACAAGAATACCCTTCAAGCTTTCTCAAGCTGGGTTCGACAGAAAACCACTTGATGTCGAACCAATTTGACATGCATGCAAAAAGACAATTAGAACTGTAAGATGACCACCAAAGAGGATGCATGAAGATTTATGCATGCTTTGCTTTCAAAGCTTTCACCTTTATGTTTCTTTAGGACACACAAATGAAGGAAGAAAACAATCTTAAGGACCCTAGATAGGCCAGATTTTAAGTAATCTTTATGGGCGCTAAACTAGTAGCTAGCAATAAAGAGAAGCATAATAATGAGCCAGTTTTGTAATTTTGTTTTGGACTATATGTAGAAAGCTTATGCAGTTATCACTAGTGGCATTACCTTAGTAATTTCTTTTAGCTTCTATTTGTATATATGTGAGCGCCAAAAAATATCAAAATCATAATTAAATAAAATCTGGCATCCTATGCTTTTTTTATTCCACGTTGTTTTTTCCTAATTAACCTTTTATGTTGTATATCCTTACAATCATTCTCTTGGGAGCAACTATATAGAGATTGCTCTTATTTCATGGTAAATTATGTTGAACACCTATAGTTAATCTAGCTAGTTCCTTTATATAAGCAATTCTTAGAGTAATAGTGAAATGAATATAAAAAAACACGAAAACAGTTCACTAAGATTGTCATGTAAGGATCTGATAGTGTTACTTTAAGAATGAAAAATTTATTATAATCTTAAATGTAATTGAGATCTTGATAAGCGACAGCTCGACATTCGTCTCACAAGTGAGTCAGCCTATATTTAAAAACAAGAAGATAGATAATCAAACGTGTTCGATGGGGAAAGTTATAGACACTAAAACAAACCTAGAACCCATTATAAACTAAAAATATAGTCATGCAAGAAATTTAAAAGGTAAAATCATTAAAGATTTTGAATAATTAATCAAAGTGGTAATGTTGGGCCAATTCAAAGCCTAAAGGTCTCTTATTATAGATTTGAATGAAAAATAGTTTAACTGAATACAAGTTCCTAAAAAGTTAAATACGTTCAGGGAGCTCAAGAAGTTCTTCAGAGTCTAAAGATTAAGACTCATCAAGATCTGAGACGGATCTCAGAGAGTGAATATAAGAACCAAGATCAAGATGATAGAGTCAGTGTGTGATGACAATAACCAACCGACTCTCTGAAAATCACCTCAACTCACTGAAGACAGTCTGAGACTTAAACATTTTGATAGAATGTTTATGTCCCTGAAATATGGGCGGGAAACTCCTTTGAAAGATAAGTTAAAAAGTATTTATCAAAAGTCAAGGAGCACTATAGTTGGTAAAAATTACAAACAGTTGTCAACACTGTTCCACCTAAAGTATGTCTCATAGCATGCTAGGAATAGAAGCTAACGTACAAAGTGTACTTTAGCTTATCACATGTTGACACGTACGATTCGCCCCACGGGTATTCACTTTGTCTTTGCCTATAAATAGATTGGTGTATTGAAGAAAAAAAGCATCTCTTGTATTAAAAAGTTTCCTAACACTTCAAGAGCTCGTTTTACCTTCTCCAAAATAAATTAAGTCCTAGATTTTATATCTATTGGTTTAGCTTAGTTCTTAGTTAAACACAATACTTTGGTTTGTGTTTAAGTTTAGTGAGGAGATCATATATGCATACTTGTCATTCAATCCCAAATGTTATTCCGCAAAAACTTGGGTATAATTCTTTGATATCTATCAATAAAGAGTTAAACATTGAAAAATAATTATATTGTGCTTAAACCGATTTCATGTAAATGTGTGATCATCATTAGCAGACATGTTAAAGTGTTAACTCACTAATAGTTAACAACTAAGTTAATGGGAACAACAAGTGGTATTAGAGCAGTTGTTTATAAACATTTTTACGAACTTTCTAAAAAGTTTTTAAAATCTATATCCTTTCATGGCTACTAGCAATTCAGTGCCACAACTCATAGATCCAAAGGGAGGTAGTTATTTATCTACTACCCCTAAGCTTAAGCCTGGAAATTTTACCAAGTGGAAAAAGAGATTGAAATATTTTCTTTATAGATTGGAACCCTATCTTGTAAGTAGTTTAGAAGAGGGGCCCATTAAGCCTAAAACCGCTGAAGGTTTAGATAAATATGAAGCTCAATGGAGTCCTGATGAGAGGAGGGTGATCAATCTCGACCAAAGGAGTAAGAGCATTATCATATCATGTCTACCAGATGATATAATAGATTCAGTGATAAATTGTATTACTGCCAAGCAGACATAGACTTATCTAATTCTAAACTATGAAGGTCCCTCAGATACCAAGAAAAATAGGGTCATGGAACTGAAAGTTAAGTATCAATTTTTCAGAGCCAAAAAGAATGAAAGTCTCTCTCAATCTTATACCAGATACAAAACCCTAATGAATGAACTTGTCAATGATGGTGTTACATTGTCCAAACATGAGCTTAACATTAGTTTTGTGAATTGTCTTCCCATAAATTGGCTTAGCTTCAATCAGGGGCTAAGAAATGCAAATCATGTCAAGAATCTTGAACTGGCTGAAATTTATGAAAGATATGTTTATGAGGATAATCCCATGTCTAAAATGTATCCTGAAAAACAAATGGCCCTGACCTCAACACCCATATCTACTGCATTTTATTCAAATTCTTGTATTCAAGATTTCCAGGATGATTCAGAGGATGAGGTTGATGAAAGAAGCAATCAATAATACATGGATGACCTGAATAGGGAATAGAGCTTTATTAGCTAACTCAAAAAGGTTTATAAACATAAATTTTTCAAAGTTTAATGGAACTAAAACATTTTTCAAATGATTGTTTCAAATGTGGCAAAGTTGGCACAGAGCAAAATATTGTTTTGCAAAAACTTCCTCACCCTCATATCCAACATATAATCAAAATCGTTTTCAGCCCAAAATGATTACCTATGGGCAATCCTCTCAGAGCAATCAAACTGAACCTAAGATTCAGAAAGATTGTATGGCTAGGTACAAGAAGGCTAAAGCAAGACTTGCTATTTTGGAAGCACCTCCTTCTATACCATAACCCTCAACCTCATCACAATATACTCAGGTAAAAAACAAAAGCCTTATTGCTAAAAGTTTGGATTGGGATGATGAAGAAGTATCCTTTGAAAAGGGGGTTGAAGTCAGGTGTTAATGGCACATCGCTGAAGATGAGAAGGTAGCAGTAAGAAAGGAGCATGTTAGGAATGGTTAATGAGTCAACATCACTATAAAAAAGGTAAACACTCTTTTAGCCATGGATAATGATGCTGGTTGGAAATCATATTTTGGTTATATTAATGTTGACTTGAAATTTGTTGAAGAACAAAGACAAAATCTGTTTTCAAAGTACAATAATCTTTTCTTAGAATTAAGTTTGTTTAGAGAAGAGTTTATAGAACTTAAACAAGCTAAGCTACATGCACTTACACTTCAACATCAAAACACTAAAACTCTCAATGAGAATAAAGCTCTGAGAGAAGAACTGAAACAAGAAAAGGTTATTAATCAAAAATGGTTTACCACTTATGATAGGGTGAGTCAGTGTATAAATGCACAAATCCCCAACCAAAAGAAAAATATTATTGGGGAAGACCAGCTCACTAAAAGTTCTTCAAAGAAGAAAACAAATGAGTTTGTATTTGTTTAGACGACACTATAACATAATCTTGAAGCTAAACCAACCAAAAAGGAATGGATTGTAATGCCTGACTTTTTAGAACAAACTGAGAAAATGGCCAACTTCAACACATGTAGATTCCCAGACCAAACACCTACTGACCTAGCCTCTGACACTGAGTCAGATTCAGGGAATAAACTAAATCATTCACTAAGACACCTTTACCTCCACTAACAAAACTCAGTGGTGCTCAACCATATTCAAAGGTAAAACCAAAGACCGACTCTAAAACTTCCTCAAAAAAGTCACTAAAAACTCAGGGAGTCTACATTACCCATCCTTAATCACAAACTTCTTCAAGTAAGAGTGCGTCAAAAGGAAAAGATGTTATCACTACATTTGGTGAAACACAAATCAAACCTTCAGTTCCTACTAAGGAAAATGAGTATGAACCTGAGGATAAGTTCTTAGACCTTTTGAAGATAGTGTTGTACTTGATAAAAAAGTAGACTTAATTTCAACACCACCCTTGAAAACACAACCACCTGAGTCAAAAGTTACACAAATCAGAAGTCAAATTGATTCATCAAAATTAATTAAGACTTCAAAGACTACATTAGAGTCATCAAAACCTTTTAAAATGACCACAAAACTAATGAAACCATGTGAACTTTGTGGATTTACAAATTATCTCACCGACAACTGCTATAGAATCCTATATTGTAAATATTGTTAGGTGTGACAACTGGCAATTAGGAAGTCTATTTTAGGTAACCGCATTACGTTAAACTAAACCGAGTATTTGCCTTTATAACTATTTTTATCGACCATGACTTGATTTGATATCGTTTATTGGTTGTTATGATTTATTTTATTATTGTATGAGTTATCGTGTGAGTTTTAACTCTTTTTGATAGGCACTATTCGATTCGGCATAATAAAAGCCTAAAACAAGAAATAACGTAACTTTTAAACCGTAACTCGAAACTTGACAAATAAATAGTCAAAACTCGTGGAAAACCATAAATAAACATAATAGAAAGTCGAAGGAACATCGTGGGACACTCGTAGGACAATATATGAGCTCGGGATTGGGTAAACGGGCTAGTTTTACAAAAAATACAGCTTCGGCCCCTCCCTTTTAGTGTGGCCGGCCACCCCCTCCCCACCATTTCAATTATTTTGAGGTTCTTATCTCCTAGTATATATACCCACTCCTCATCTCATAATACTCTTTACTTCTCTCTCTAAAACACACACACACCCTTTCTCTCTCACTACTTTCTTTCTCTACAAACCATAACCCTAAAAATAAACCCTAGCCGCCCCTATTAAAAATCCGGCCACCTTCCAGCCATTTCCGGCCACTTTTCCGACGAGTGAACATACACCTCCATCACCATTTTGTAGATCTCTCTTTCCTCTTTCCATCCATATATATATATATATATATATATATATATATATATATATATATATATATATATATATCCAATAGAAGCCTTCATTAACACCTCCAAATCTTACAAAAACGATTCGTGATTCTAGGGTTTTCATTAAATCTTGTAGATCAGGTTGAGAAAAGGTAAATGGAACATGGGTCAAGCTCGTTTGAGCTATGAAAAGCCACGTACAACCCTTCTAGGGCTCGTACAAGGCTCGACCACCATGGGTTTTGGGTGAAACATGGGTCTAAAACTAATTTACACATAATAAAATATGTAGCTAGTGATGTGGTATCATGTGGTGTATCATATTATTGTGTTTTTGCATTTTAGGCATAGTTTCATATGATGGGTTTAGGTTAGTTGATGGGTTTGATGTTTGGATGATGATTGGAGGTTGATTGATTGTGTTTGGTTGTAGTAGAAGCCATTTGGGAGTGTTTGGTTGTGTAGTTTGGGGCGTACAAGCCACAAGACCCACGATGGGTTGTGGTGTGGTGGTGTACGAGAGCCTCATGGACCACGGGTCCGGGTCAGGTTGTTGTAGTATCTTGTTGGTTGTTGTTGTTGGTGTTTGGATGAGACGCGTGGAGCCGAAAAGCTTCTTGAGCTTGTTTGGTTCACGTGGTCTTAACCGTGACCGTGTCATGACCATTAGGTTCATAACATTGGTTACGGCTATATTTGGTAGATTGATTGGTTGGCGAGATTGTTTTGGGTTGATTTGAGATTGAGTTGCGATATTGTGATTAATTACTTGGACTTATATTATAAATTGTCAACTTTGAGCAACGTTGGTGTTACTTTGAATTTTTAGTCATTGTTGACCCCGACAACACCGTAACATGGACTTTAGTATATTTTGGACTATAGATTGATTAAAAGCCGAGAAGTCATGACTCATGCTTGTGGACTCGAAACGAATAACGATATGAGACTTATATTGAATTTGACGTAATAAATAGATATATATAAACATGAATAATAAATGGTGAAACACAAATAATGAAAGGCTTTTATACCAAAACTACCGATAACAAGACTTGTCTTGTTATTTACCATTTTAAATAGGAATTAACAACTTAAAATGGAAATGTTTCTAATAAATAAGTATTTAATGTTTCGAGTGCACGTTTATCGAAATGTGCCAATTATGGGCATTCAATACTAGCTTCAAGTATTTAATTTGTTTACGTTGTGTGCATGGGTTACGGATGACCTAACATTAATAGCGTCGATCCACGTGGGTAGCGGACTTATTAGGTTGACGAATCTAATAAGAGCCCGCTAGGTACGTAGGATAACGTTATTAATGGGTGAATTATCCTTATGACTCGTTAGGATGCGACTGGTTTATGGGATAATAAGCGACACGAATAAATAATTGAGTTTATCGAGTTGACGAATTCGATAAGGTCTACTATTTATTCCGAAACTTGTTGGACTATGGAGCTTATCGCTTAGACGTCTCATTGTGTTGCATTGAGTCACATTGTGTTTGTTTGAGTGCATTCATGATATCATGTTGAGTCGATACACACACACGACGATACCAAACGCTAGGACGAAACGGTGAAACAAGACATTTTTGGAGATAAAGAAAAGGAATACATTAGGGTAGATAACGTTGATTTTGGGAAATATATATTAAAATTGGTTTACATTAATAGGTTGTGCCGAGTCGATAGTTGCTGAGCCGTGATTAGCTGTTATCTTCTTGCTAGTGTTTGTTTGTGCTTTGCTTGCTTGAGGTGAGTTTCATATCCCCACTTTTGTCTATGTTTTTAACTAATTTGGGGTGAGAATCATGCTACTATTTTTGGACCTTTAAAACTATTTTGATTTGCTTATGTGCTTGACTGTTTAGATAGATATGTGGTAGCTGTTGCCTTAGTCTAGAATAGCAATCCTAATTGCTATAACACGTTGCCTAGCTAAGAATAGACTTCTACCTCGACCTAGTCCAGGGTTAGCAATCGTTCTAGACTTTGCTACGACTGTGCTGGCTAGAGTCGCTGGGGGCCCCACTATGACGTCGGATATGATATTGATGATATTTTGATTGTGATATTGGTATGTGATTGGTGTGTATCTATCTTAGGTCTCGCATAGAAAATAAACTCCCACAGGTCCACTATTTTAAACTTGAAATTAAACCTATGAACTCACCACCGTTAGCTGACCCTTTTAGCATGTTTTTCTCATGTATTTAAGTAATGTTTGGAGTACGTGTTCTGTGGAAGCTTGGAAAGGAGGCATGGTTCAAGGATCATAATCAAACTCTGATAATATATGGGGACCTATTTTTATAAATCATGTTTGGGTCTTTTATTTACATTTTGGGATAATTGTTTTGGATAATTAAATTTGGGATTGATTTTGAATGATAATATGACTATCTTGTTTGCTATACTTATGTGAGATACCAATCCAATGTAACACCCCGAAAACTTGATTAAGTCTTCCGCTGTACCGAGATTTGGGGGTGTTACATTAGGGAACTGATCATTGTTCATCAAAACATGCTACACATATGGTAATCCTTAGAACAATTTCACAAAAGAAATCCAGATGTACTCTCAAAGTGAATCATCTATAAGATTAAATCATTTGAAACCTCACCCTCAGAGACCAAATCCCAGACACATTAAACCTGAACCACTTCCACCATGTGTTTACTGTGGACTCAATGATCATCATCCTGATGAATGCTTTGAATATCCAGAATGTGATGTGTGTGGAAGTGATGCCTACTATACCTTTGAACATGACACAGTCTTACAAAGAAGAAGAGGTGTAAAGACTGAACCATGTCAGTCTAAAAACCCATTAAGAAATGGGTTCGCAAGAGAAACTAAGTCACTTTCTATTTGTGTAAAACACATCAGGGAGCTCATTTGGTACCTGGACAGTGGATACTCAAGAAGTATGGCAGGTTTGAAAAGTTATCTGCATAAATATGAGGAAAAACCAAGACCTAGGGTGTTATTTGGTGACAATTCATCATGTCTCACTGAAGGATATGGTTCCATTAACCGTGGTGGTATAGAATTCTCTCAAGTTTCATTGTAAATGGTCTAAAATACAATTTTATTAGCATTATTATTTTATGTGATGCTAAGTATATTGTTCAATTTACTGATAAGCAAGGAACCATTTTCAATGAAAAATCATAAATTTGTGTTAATTGCTCCTAGAGTTAGAGATGTTTGTGTCCTGGACATGTCATTGTCATCACAGAGTGAAGCCTATTTCATTGCCAAAGCTTCTTAAAGTATTAATTGGCTTTGGCATAAGAGACTCTCATACTTAAACTTCAAAAACATAAATCAACTAGCTAAACAAAACCTTGTCCTTGGTGTTCCCTCATTGGTATATTCAAAAGATAAACCATGCTCAACATGTGAAAAAGAGAAAGCATAATAAGGCATCATTCAAAACCAAAAACACTCCTCCATATATCTGAAAAGTATACACTTGTCATTGTTGATGATTACTCAATGTAAACTTGGGTATACTTTTTGAAAAATAAAAGTGAATGCCCTAAATTCATTATGTCCTTTATTAGACAAGTTGAAAATCTGAATGACATCAGAGTCAAATAGATAAGAACTGACAATGGAACTAAACTCAAAAATTAAACCTTTGTAGAGTTTTGTAATGAGAAAGGAATTTCTCAGATCTTCACATCTCCTTACAAACCAGAACAAAATGATGTTGCTGAAAGGAGAAATAGAACTTAGATTGAAGCTACAAGGACAATGCTTAATGGGTCTGTCCTTTCCAAACATTTTTGGATTGAAGCTGTCAGAAATGCATGTTATACACAAAACGGCTCTATCATTTTCAAAAGACATGATAAACACCCTATGAAGTGTATCATGGAAGAATTCCAAACATCAGCTACTTTCATGTCTTTGAATACCCTGTATGCATTCATAACCGCAACGACCGCTTAGGCAAATTTCTTGGATACTCTCTTGTCTCTAAACCTTTCGGAGTGTACACCACTAGGAGACAACAACAAGAAGAGACTTTTCACATCACTGCTGATGAAAGTATGGAAACCATCAGGTTCTCAAACACTTCAGCAGAAGAAATTATGATAGATTATTTATCAAGATATCCTTTTGATAAAATTCATCAAAACAAATCCTCCTCACTATCAAGTTGACTTAGACTTTTCATATTTGATTCCACCATATAATCATCTTGAGTCAACAATCAATAATACTGAAACATCCCAAAACTAATCAGAACCTGAGACAAATGTTCAAAATGAACAAACCAGTTTTGAGAATCTTGAGACTAGGACTCTGCCTGATCAATTACATGCTCCTAAAACTGAGGAACAAATTGTTCAAATTGAACATGCTATTATTCCAGTGACTGAATGTCATTGTGAACATTCAAACCATGACACATATCAGTTGGTCTTTATATCAGAACCTACCATTTCAATAAACATTCCTATATCCTAAGTTTCAGACTCATATCTTGCTCCTCAGGACAGATGGTCAAGAGAAAAACATATTAAACTTGTGAATATTGTGGGACCTATTTAAGCTGGAATGCTAACAAGAAAGCAGGCTAAATAACTTAGGGCTTCCTCAGCAAGTCAATGTATATATATTGATTTCTCTCTGAGGTTAAACCAAAAAAGGTTTCAAAGGCACTGAAACATCCAAGCTGGGTTGATGCCATGCAAGAAGAATTGAATCAGTTCGAAAGAAACAAAGTATGAACTCTTGTTCCTTGTCCTGAAGGAAAATATATCATTGGAGTTAAATGGATCTTCAAGAACAAAATTGATGAAAATTAAACTATCATCAGGAACAAAGCCAGACTTGTGCCTGAGGGTTATAGTCAACAAGAAAGAAATGACTATGATGAAACCTTTACCCCTGTAGCGAATAGGGGGAGATTGTTGGGCCAATTCAGAACCCAAAGTCTCTTAGTATAGATTTGAATGAAAAAAAACCCTAAGTGAATACAAGTCCCTGAAAGTTAGAATACGTTGAGGGAGTCATCCTCTAGAAGTTCTTCAAAGTCTGAAGATAAAGATTCATTAGGATTTGTGGCGGATCTCAGAGAGTGAAGAAAAGAACCAAGATCATGATGATGGAGTTAGTGTGTGATGATAATAATACACCGACTCCCTGAAATCTCCTCAACTCACTAAAAACAGTTTGAGACTTAAACATTTAGCTAGAATGTTAAGTCCTTGAAATATGGGCGGGAAACTCCTTAGGAAGATAACTTCAAAAGTACTTATCAAAAGTCAATAAGTACTATAGTTGGTAAAAAGTACAAACATTTGTTAATATTGTTCCACCTAAAGTATGTCTGGTAGTATATTAGGAATAAAAGCTAAAGTATATAGTATCTTTTAGCTTATCACATGTTGACAGATATATTTTACTCCAGAGATATCCACTTTGTCTTTACATATAAATATATTGTTGTATTAAAGGGAAAAGAAAAAAAAAATTAACATTTTTAAGAGCTCGTTTTCCTTCTCCAAATTAAAACTAACTCCTAAATTTTATATTTATTGATTTAGGATAGTTTTTACTTAAACACAATACTTCTTTTCAAAGTATTTTGCTTAAGTAAGAACTATCCTAAATATTATCCCGCAAATACTTAAGTATAATTCTTTGATATCTATCGATGAAGAGTTAAAATGCTGAAATAGAATTATATTGTGCTTAAACTGATTTCATGTAAATGTGTAACCATTGTTAGTATGTTAACTTATAAATACTTAATAACTAACACGGAGCAAGAGTTAAAAACATGAGTGAATAGAATAATTTGATAGATAAATAAGTACACAGGTGCGTGCAGGATGGTGGTGAGTAAGGGAGGGGGCTACTTTGTGACTTCATCAACTCTCCAACCAACAGCACTACACTAAGGTGATCCCACACTTCAAGAATGATCCCATGTCACATCTGTGCAAAATAGTAATAGTGTCATAAGATCTACTTTGGGATTTTTATTTTTATTGTTTTACTTTATATAATTTCATGGGAGGACAAATTAAGGGTGCTAGAGTAGGGCAGGGTTAGGTTAACTGGATATGGGTATTTTAGAGATTTTAATCCAGGGATCAAGTAAAATAAATAAAAAGGACCTACAAAAGTGAATCATTTATAAGAGAGTAAGAACTAGAGTCCATGGAGGTTTTGACAGAGCTTTCGTTGTAATGGATTCTTCTGCAACATGGTTTTTTGTTTTCATTCTTAGCATTACTTTAGTTATTATAATACTAGTAAGTAAACAGTTCATGCTTACGAAATGCAAGCATGTATTTGGAGTCCAATATATGGAAATTTCATAGGTATGAAGATAATAATCCATGTATAATTATCTTAGTTGCTTCCTCAATAATTGTGTTTGGAAATTGATGATATAGTTCTTCGAAAGACATCATTATTTATCCAAACTATAGTATCAGCCAAGAGAAGTTACCAAACTACCAAACCAGCTAATAATTCATGCAGCGTAACACTCCGAACAAATTGAACTTCCTTTTTTTCTTTTCAAAACCTGTTAACGAATTGAAGTATCCTTCGCCTCTCGTCTATTGACATTCCATTGATATTATTTATACGACAATTTGTAAGTAGACATTCTAATATATGGACCACTAAATGATCCTTAAGAGAATAAATATATCTGGAGATTTGGAGGGAAGTGGGAGAAAAAGTTTATAAA
The DNA here is from genome assembly GCA_019973895.1 of Chrysanthemum seticuspe. Classification (NCBI taxonomy): domain Eukaryota; kingdom Viridiplantae; phylum Streptophyta; class Magnoliopsida; order Asterales; family Asteraceae; genus Chrysanthemum; species Chrysanthemum seticuspe. The sequence continues at coordinate 68,170,409 of BPTQ01000004.1, read as the reverse complement.
GTATGTTAAAATAGGGATAGGAACACTTAAGAATTTGTCTTGATGTTTGTCGATTTGCTGCAACATTCTTTCTATGGTATTCAATTTATTAATATTCCAAACTTTGGTGGACAAATTATACCATGCAATTCCCCACGTACACAAACCTCATCACTTCTGTCTTTTTCCATCTTTGCTCATTTTAACTCGCCGAGTTGGATGTATATAAGATTACTCGGAGGCTAGTGAATAAACTTTGGTGGACAAAATTATACTCATCATTTTAACTCGCCGAGATGGATGTATATAAGATTACTCGGAGGCTAGTGAATAAATGGCTCAGTTATCCTATCGGAATGATGTACTTAGCTACATCGAGTATGGTAGGAACTCAGATACGTATGGTACTCGTCCGTGCCATTCCACGAACCACGTTCGAAACCCAAGATAAGAGCACAAGGTGAGGGAGATACAAATAACACGTTATTGGTATGCTACCTCAACGTCACATCATACACCTCCCAATAATACATCGATAACTAAAATACTCTCCCTAATAACACACCACTAACATGTTATTGGGTACCACAAAATACCTCACTAAAAATACCCACTCACTCACAATACTTAAAAACAAAAAAGCAGAAAAAACAAAAATAAAACACAAAAAAATGCAAATGGCATGAGCCATTGCATTAGCTCAAAACGTTTGGCTCACGAATGACACGATACTCCGGTATAGTTGTCACATAAATAGCATGCATTTGGCACGTTAAATATGCTCTATGCTCTAAGTAATAGTGAGTTATTGCAAGAAAAATGATTTATGCAGCTTAATAATATCAGAAACCATCCTGTCCCATAATAGATATATAGTTTATTTTTTATACCTTTTCTTTTTAATAAACATTAAATATATATATATTTTTTTCTATTTAGAGAAAGCAACATTATTATCATTATGTAACACAATTTACAAATTATATGAACAGTAGGAAAATGATAAAATACAAAATATTTTTATAGAACAGTAGAAAATAATAAAAAGTACCTTTTTTAAATTACAATATATTTTATTAATAACAACATTTATAATTTTTTATGAAATGTAATAATAATAATACAATATGACCCTTAAACTTTGTATAAACAGTTTCATGATTTTCGCAACTTTTTTATTAAATATAAGCTGTTTAAAGTTTTGTCTTTGGATTAATCACACGCGCGTGCTTTAATATTCGCTTGTTACACCCAAAACATCTTGGCTCACGTTTATATACGTTATGTGTTTAAACCGTAACGCGTTGGTAGCTTCTCAAAATTCACATATCACAAAAATTATGAATGGTAAACGGATAGCTTTTTTTAATAAAGAATATTAAATGATAAGAGCCGTAATAGATCTTTATTTGGGGTGATATTAAAGACTATACGTGGTACGCCTTAGAATAATATTTTCTCGATGAATATTACTTGAAAAAACATTTAAGTACATTAGTAAGTTAGTGAATCTCACATCTGAGACCCGATAAAACATACATAACAAGACATCACCACTTTTATAGAAAGGAAAAAGGGCAAATTACTTGTAAATGTAGTTACCCTTTCCCTTTTTATTGTTGTATGTAACTATTTATTATTATTATTATTTTTTTTTTCACATTCTATCATTAAACCTGCATCGTTAGTCCTTTCTATGTATCCGTTACCTGCTAAACCTGCAACGTTAGTCTTTTATACTAACGGTCGTTAATAAATAACTTAAAATATAGTTATCTTATGCTAAACTTGCATCGTTGGTCCTTAATACTAACGCCGTTAATAAATAACTTCAAATTTGGTTTTCTTACGTTTTTGTCATTTTTTACACGTTTTCGTTCGTTTTTACACGTTTTTGTCCGTTTTATACGTTTTTATTCGTTTTACACGTTTTCGTCTGTTTTACACGTTTTCGTCCGTTTTTTCATGTTTTCGTCTGTTTTTACGTGTTTACGTCCGTTTTTACATTTTTTCGTCCGTTTTTACACATTTTCGTAAGTTTTTGATAATTTTCGCCTATTTTTGCACGTTTTCGTATGCTTTTTGCACGTTTTCGTCCGTTTTACACGTTTTCGTCCGTTTTTGCACCTTTTTACATGATTTTGTCCATTTTTACACATTTTCGTACGTTTTTTAACGTTTTTGTCCGTTTTTGTACGTTTTCATCCGTTTTTACACATTTTCGTCCGTTGTTGAACGTTTTTAGATGTTTTCATCCGTTTTTGCATGTTTTCGTCAGTTTTTGCACGTTTTCGTCCATTTTACGGGTTTTTGTACATTTTTGTATGTTTTCGCACGCCTTCGACTGTTTTACACGTTGTTGTTCGTTTTTGCACGTTTTCGTCCGTTTTGAAACGTTTTTGTACATTTTTTTTACGTTTTTTCCGCTTTTTATCTGTTTTTGTACATTTTTATCCCTTTTTGTATGTTTTATATGTTTCTGTTCATTTTTATCCGTTTTTCCATTTTGTAAGTTTTGTTCATTAAAAAACGTACGAAAATATGTAAAAACGAACGGAAACTACAAAAACAGATGAAAATATGTAAAAACATACGAAAACATGTAAAAACAGATGAAAACGTATAAAAATGAACGAAAACGTTCAAAAACATACGAAAATGTGTAAAAACGGATAGTAACGTTCAAAACATGTCAAACAAACGAAAAGGTGTAAAATTTGATGAAAACATGTAAAAACGAACTAAAACATGTTAAGATGAATGGAAACGTGTTAAAACGTACGAAAACGTGTAAAAACGAATGAAAACGTGTAAAAACCGACGGAAACGTGTAAAAACGGACGAAACCGTGCAAAAATGGATGAAAATGTATTAAAACGGATGAGAACATATAAAAACATATGAAACATGGAAAACGGATGAAAACGTGCAAAAATGAACGAAAACATGTAAAAACAGACGAAAACGTGAAAAAATGGACGAAAAAATAAGAAACCCAAAATCTAAGTTATTTATTAACGGTCGTTAGTATACAGGACCAGCGATGCAAGTTTAGCGTAAGTGTTGGGATTACGTGTAATCATTATAAAGTGTCGGTCATTAGTTTATGTAATAGGTTGTCATAATTATGGGCTTATATGTATGTAATTAACTTAACATCTATGTAGTAAGCCCATGGACTTTAGGATCCTTCTAAAAAAACTTACATGGGGCGTTTTCCTAACCATTACACTATATAAACTCATGTAAAGGCACTCTTGTGACTTGGTTGATTCATTTGGCAATACTACTCTTTATTTATTATGTTTTATATAAATCCTCCCATTTATTTCTCTCTCTAGACTTTCTCTCACTAGAATACTTATGTTAGACTTTCTCTAGAGACATTACACGTAATCCCAACATTTAAGTTAGTTTACATTGTTGGGATCGCTCCTAACACGTAAATGGAACGATATTTATGGGATTACATTAGTTATATTATTAAGCCGAAACACATGGACTATGTGGAAAACTAGAAGGAGGGGTTGAATAGTTTTGCCGATTTTTAATTTAGTTTCAAAAACGTTAGATTCGATCTTATGTGAATTCGTATGGATGGATAGAAAGTATAAAGCAATAAGTAATGTAAGTAATGAAAGCAAGTAAATGATAGAAAGTAATGACACAAGCGATTTATAGTGGTTCGGCTACAAGGACACCTTCCTTGCCCTACTCCACTCCCCGAGTCTCCTACTCGAGAGTTCAAGCACTATGTCAACAAGCTCCTTCAACACGGTGGTGAAGCCTCACAACGTCGCTTACACTTTTTCCGGTACAAAGCTAAATACCGAGTCCTTAACACGGGGGACCAAGCCAACACAACTATAACACAACAACTATGTGAAATATGAAATACAAGATCTTGGTACAGAAATCTTGCGGAGGAACAATCAATCAAGGACCCCTTGCTTGGATGACTTGTAGTATCTCGTGATCTCGCCTTTGAGAATGACCTATATGAGAATCACAACAAAAGAAAGAAGAACTACTAGATAGATCAAGAGATCTGAGATTAGAAGAGAGAAGTAATATATGAGAGAGTTTGTAAGAAGAGGGGTGAGTAACAATGAAGAAATGGCTCACTATTTATAGGAAAAAATCTATACTGTAGCCCGGTTCCTACGGATCCCTCACTTGGGGGATCCGTCCAGTGCAATCCAAGGGATCCGGCAATCTGGGTTGTACCAGTCCGGGTTTTGGGTTGCAAACCGGGTCATGGGTATGAGCCTTGGGTACCCAACAAGGTACAATGTATCTAGACATTGGGTCATGGGTCTTGGGTTATAGGTTATGGATTGGCTCAATGGGCATGGGTCATGGGTCTTGGATAATATCCATCCTATTAAACTATTACAACAAATGAATTAATACAACATTTTATGTAAATGACCAAATATATATATACTTTACAAAAATAACATATATCCTTATAATTTTCCTTATGATAACTTTATATTTGTTATCAACAAAACACAAAGAGATCGCTAAATATGAATAAATGTTTTTACGATTTATTTGTATTAACAATCTCTCCCTTTTTGTTGATGACAAAACATAATATTATGACGAGTAAAACTTAAGATTAGATGTATGTTTTGAAAGCATATGTAAGTTTTACTTCTTCTCCCCTTTTTGTCGAACAAAAAGCGAACCTAACGAAGAAATAAAGTGTGGAAAAAAATATAATCCACGAAGCACTAGCTCCCCTTGACGGTAGCTCCCTTTAGAATTGGGCGTCAAGTGAGAAAATATAATACCTACAAAAAGAATGTTAGTAGAAACATGTAATATAATCTTGTATGGGACGAGAAATAAGATGGAGAGCCAAGGTATGTAAACAAAGCCTTGTAATTAAATACCAAAGTGTAGTGGTATATAGGCCACATACAAAATGTAAAACTAAGAACAAGTTTTGTTCTTGAAAATGACTCAAAGAAAAAAATAGATAAACTAGTAATATCATTCCTTCCATGCTTGCATATGGTTCGATATGGAAGTTTTGGTGAGTGATGATGTTTATGCGATCAAGGATGTGGTTAAGTATGAACCGCATCTCGTCCCTTATTTCCATTGCAAATTCCCTAGTGGATTGACAATGTTCGCAATGTAAATGGTGAGGATATTGTTAGTGGATGGTTTCCGAGTAAGTATGATTTGTGGAAGGCGGAATATGTGATGGACATGTTGGAAAATATGGACCAAAGTCCATGATGTTGGTTAGTGGTGGAATATAAGAACTTAGATGTTCTTATAAAATAATGGGAGCTAAAGGTGGTGAAGTTGCAAGATCTTTATAAAGTGTGTTTGGAGATGTTGGTGGTGTTAAAAAGACTAGTTCTTTTGGGTTTAAGTTTGTAGTTTTGGATGGTTGAAATGGAGTGGGTGGTGGAATAGACACGGGTAGTGGTTTTGGTTTCGGAGTCTTAAGGAGTTCCGATAGGGTGATTTTAGGTAGAGACTCGGTGGGTGATAAGGTTTTAAAAGGTACCATTTTGAGGGGTCGTTTAAGCCCTTATTTGATCACTTTTGTATCCGTTATTGCTTAATATCGTTCCTTTTCACTTTTTAGGTCTCTTGAAGGCAAAATGCTGGAATGGCACTTATTTGGACGAAAAGGCGCGAATATACGAAGAAAATGGCCAAAGTCAGAATCGAGACACTCAAAGCTGCTGAAAACAGAAGGCGACGGCGTCAGGTGTTAATTGCGACGCCGTCGGAGGATTTTTGTGACGATACAGAAGCCAAAAACCCTATTTTCAAGTGACGACGTCGGGCTTTAAAAGAGTAGGCCGTTGCTACTCAGACGGCCTAGATGCGACCCAGACGACGTCAGAAGCTGAAGAGGACGGCGTCACAGACATAAGGTGACGCTGTCGCAAGGTTAACGTGGCCAAGACGAAACCCTAATGACGGCGACACGACGGCGGCACAAAACATAAGGTGACGCCATCGCATATGTAATATTATATATAGAATCCGAAATTTTCAGTTTTAAGAGAGTCTTTTTGGAGTGAAAACCTAAAACCGAACCAAGGGTGTCTTGTACAGTATTTTAGGGTTCCAAACCCTATCTTACTTCAAGATAAGTATTTACTTCATCAATTCAATTATGTCTTTGATTATTTGTATGTATGCTTGCATGTTCTCCATGTCCGGCTAATTTATTTGTGTGTTTGCTTAGGGAGTATGAAACTTAATTATTGAATATTGATTGGTTGTTTCTTATCTTAGTTGATTAATGATCTAGTAATGCGATAGGTCATTCGTTGTGTACTTAATGCTTGATTCATCTTTGTGAATCTTAGAATATAATTACCTGAGTAGTTGTAAGCTAAACCATCCAAAGAGTGCCTTAGAGTAAGAGTTTATTATCCCTAGTGGGTTTTGTAGACGAGACCCTTTGGTAAGTTCAAAGAGTTAGGGAGAAACGCATACCCTACAACTTTAGACACACAACGCAACTAAGAATAAGACGTGACAACTCAACCATCAATAGGAGATAATTAAGGAGTAGTAAAACCTAAGTAAACACATCTTTAAACTATCATACGAGCACACATTAATTAGACATAGACTACCACCACCTTAGTTTAGATAATTAGATAATAGTAGAGTAATCGGTAGAAATACCAACCCCCCAAATCCAATACCCGAGATTCGTACCTTTCAATTTCCTAAAAAACATAAAAAGATAAAAAATAATCTTCCTCAACCTTAACCTTAGCGTAGTAACTTCTCACTAGCATTCCTATTCCCCTAGAGAACGATATCAATACCCGTGGCTTACCCTAATACAACACTACAACGATTAGGTTCACTGCCTAGGGTGTTGAAAAACTTGCTCGACGAAAAGGAAGTTCCTTTGACCCCGAACGCGCTGCGTAAGCGTATCAAGTTTTTGGCGCCGCTGCCGGGGAATAGAATAGCTAGTTAGTAGTCCACCTCGTTTAGGTTCTTTGCTTGATTCCTATCAAGTAAATTTTTTTTCTCATTTTTAGCTTCCTCTTAGTCTATCCCCCTTCTTCGTAACCTTTGTTCGTACACCCATCACTTTTCATCATGGAAGGTGATAACCAACAACCACGTCCCCATACCAACCCCCTTAAGCAACTTAGAACCCGCAGTTCCACCAAAACTCTTCTTGAACCATTTGCAGAACCCGAAAGAGAGCTCAATAGGCGAAGAAAAGCTCTCCACGATTCAGAACTTCAAGGCACTTCCATCAATTTTGATGAAGTCACATCTGATGAAGAGTCCCCTCATTCCCCACAATCCCCTGAAACCATCATCACTGACAATCTGAGTCAAAATGGCGAGGAAGTTCCTGCCACTCCAGTCAATGGCCCCAAAAATCCTCCTAAAGCAAAAACCCTCGGGGAATACTCTTCCCCTTCTGCATCTGGATTCACCAGTGCCATTGTATATCCTTCGGAACAGGTCAATGAGGTATTGCATGCTTCTGACATTTGGCTAATCCAAAAGGCATGTCAATTCCATGGATCCCACAGCGAAAACCCAATCCACCACATCAAACAGTTTTTAAAAATTGTTGATGCTATCTATACCGACGGAGCATCTAAGGAGACATCTAGACTCCGGTTTTTCCCATTTTCTCTTCAAGGGCAAGCCAAGGAGTGGCTCGATAAGCTCCCTCCAAGGTCCATTTTCACATGGGAACAACTCGCAACCAAGTTCACCAAAAAGTTCTTTCCCCCTGGAAGAACTGCAGCAGTTAGGAGCAAAATTCTGCACTTTCATCAACCAGATGGAGAATCTATCACCAACTCCTGGAGTCGTTACAAAGATCTTATTCAACAAGCCCCACACCACGGTATCAACCTTTGGTTGCTTGTTCAAATCTTTTACGACAATGTCTCCCGAAAGGATAAAAAAGGGATTGATTTCTCGACTGGCCGAAGAATTGCGAACCTCACTGCAGAAGAAGGGTGGAACCGAATAGAGGAATACATTCAATACCAAGACAGCCATTGGAATGAGCCAGTAAACGCGTTAAGCATCTCTACTTTCTCGACTGAAGAGTTATCCCTCGATGATCGGATTGAGAAAGCACAAAAGAAGCTAGCTTACCTCACAAAACACCAGAACCAAAAAGGCTAACTAACCCATACCTCATATGCGACATTTGTGGAGGACCACACGAGAGCGATGAGTGCGATGACACACACCAAGAGAGCGTCTTCCTTTCTAGTCATGATATTTATGATGACCCTTCACTCCTCGCATTCTATCAAAACGATGAGTGTAATCCCTGGGGCAATCTGAAATGGAAAACTGAAGGAAAGGAAGGATCTGAATACACCATCCATGATTCTTTTGAATAGGAACTCGGGCAGTTTACCATGGAAGGGACCGCACTCTTAAAAGGTCTTGAGGGGTTTATCCGAGAGCAGCAAGCTGAATTAGAAAGTCAGTTCACCAACCTCCACGAAAGAATGAGTGGATCTGGCCCAGCCCCTCACGATCCAACTTGCGCAATCACTACTCGATCAGGAACTACTACCAAGGATCCCCCACATCCTAACCGGAACCCCATCACAAGGGAACCCATGTTAGGAAATGAGACAATTCCTGAACCCCTTCCAACTCCTCACGATCCTCCTCCACAAACACCAGCACCGGCCCAACGACCAACTCTCTCACGAATTCCCTGTCCTTCTCGTCTAAAGAATCAAAAGGCTGAAGAAGACAATGAAAGAATATTGTCTTATTTGAAACAAACATCCGTCAACATACCACTCCTCGATGTATTCTATCACATCCCTAAACATAGTAGATACTTCAAGAGGTTGATATCTAATCGGAAGAAGCTTGAAGGATTGATATCATTAGGAGAAGAATGTTCAGCTATCATCCAGAAAAGCATACCCAAGAAGAAGGAAGATCCGGGCAGTTTTACCATTCCTTGCTCTATAGGGGCGCTTTCTATGAAAAACGCCTTGGCAGATATTGGGGCAAGCATTAACCTGATGCCTCACTCCCTGTTTCTTAAACTCGGATATTCAGGGCTGAAACCAACTAGGATGAGTATCCAATTAGCTGATCGATCAATCAAGTATCCCATTGGAGTTTGTGAGAATGTTCTTGTAAGGGTGGGAGAATTCAAGTTTCCAGTTGATTTCATAATTTTAGAGATGGAGGAAGATAATTCCGTCCCAATAATCCTTGGAAGACCATTCTTGGCTACAGCTCGTGCCATCATTGATGTTCATGATGGTAAACTCACTTTACGAGTGGGATCCGAGAGCTTGACCTTCGACATTAAGGATTCTATGAGACATTCCTCTTCCTGCGGTCGCCCAGTATATTTAGTTGAGGAAGTTGATGAATTTGTTGATGACATAGATGGCTGCATTGACGAGTATCTATTAAATGAATTCATGAATAATGATAACAACGCAATATACGACGACCAAGAAATTGAGATGGTTGGAGCTGTTTCCTTTTATCCACGTCAGGATGAAATTGAACCTATTGAGCTTCATAGGCCGGAGAACAAGCTAAAACCATCAATCAAAGAGCCTACTACCTTAGAACTGAAAGATCTCCCGAGTCACCTGGAATACGCCTTCCTTCAAGAAGAGGACCAACTCCCTATCATCATAAGCTCTTCGCTAACCACTAGTCAGAAAGAGAAGCTCTTAGAAGTTTTAAAAGAGTACAAAGGAGTGATCGCGTGGAGTGTTGCCGACATTAAAGGAATTGATTCTACATTCTGTACTCACAAAATCCTCATGGAGGAAGATTACAAACCAACCGTTCAACCGCAAAGACGGGTTAACCCTAACATCAAGGAGGTAGTGAAAAAGGAGGTCATCAAGCTTTTAGACGCAGGTCTCATCTACCCCATTTCAGATAGCCCATGGGTCAGCCCAGTCCAGGTGGTTCCAAAAAAGGGAGGGATGACGGTTGTGAAAAATGAAAAGGGTGAGTTGGTGCCGCAAAGAACGGTTACTGGATGGCGTGTCTGTATTGACTACAGAAAGTTGAATGATGCCACCCGGAAAGATCATTTTCCTCTGCCATTCATTGACCAAATGCTTGAAAGGTTAGCCGAGCATGAATACTACTGTTTCCTTGATGGCTTTTCAGGATACTTCCAAATTCCCATTGCCCCTGAAGATCAGGAAAAAACTACATTTACATGTCCTTACGGAACGTTCACCTACAAGCGAATGCCCTTCGGGTTATGTAACGCACCTGCCACCTTTCAACGATGTATGATGGCCATATTCCACGAGTTAATTGAGGACAGCATGGAAGTCTTCATGGATGATTTCTCGGTGTTTGGAAATTCCTTCGACCTTTGTCTTTCCAACCTTAGGAAGATGTTGAAACGGTGCGAGGAAACTAATTTGGTCTTAAATTAGGAAAAATGTCATTTCATGGTAAAAGAAGGAATTGTCTTAGGGCATAAAGTCTCGGGAAATGGAATTGAGGTCGATAGAGCAAAAATCGAAGCAATTTCCAAACTCCCCTATCCTACCACCGTTAAAGCCATTCGCAGCTTTCTTGGTCATGCATGTTTTTATCGAAGGTTTATTAAAGACTTCTCGAAAATTGCCCGGCCAATGACACAGCTCCTTGTTAAGGATGCCCCTTTTGATTTTTCTGGAGAATGCAAGGAAGCATTTAACCGACTAAAGAAGGATCTCACTCAGACGCCTATAATGGTCACCCCTGATTGGTCTCAGCCATTCGAAATCATGTGTGACGCTAGTGATTATGCTGTCGGCGCTGTGCTCGGCCAAAGGAAGGAAAAGCATTTTCAACCAATCTACTATGCTAGCAAAACCATGAATGTAGCGCAAGAGAATTACACGACCACTGAGAAAGAAATTTTAGCCGTTGTTTTTGCCTTCGACAAGTTCAGGCAATATCTCGTTCTTTCTAAAACTGTCGTCTTCACCAATCACTCCGCCTTACGCTACTTGTTTTCAAAACAAGATGCTAAACCCCGCCTGATTAGGTGGATCCTATTACTTCAAGAATTCGACATTGAAATTCGAGATAAAAAGGGGGCTGAAAATTTCGCTGCTGATCATCTATCACGCTTGGAGAACCCTGATCTTGAGAAGTTAGATCACACCGAGATTCGCGACTCTTTTCCCGAGGAACGGCTAATGGCGATTAAGGAAATTGAGCCATGGTATGCGGATTATGCTAACTACCTGTCCAGTAGGGTTTTGCCAAATTACATGACCAAGCAAGATAAAAAGAAGTTCTTCACTACGCTAAAACATTACTTCAGGGATGAACCCTTCCTATTCCGCATATGTCCCGATCAAATCATTCGACGTTGCGTGGCCGGTAGAGAGATTGATCGAGTTCTGAAAGAATGTCATGCGGGACCATCTGGAGGACATCACGGTGTGAATATCACGGCACGAAAGGTTTTCGACGCCGGATTCTATTGGCCTACTGTTTTTCGAGACGTTAAGAGATTAGTTCAAAAGTGTGATGCATGCCAACGATCAGGAAATATCTCGCGACGGGATGAGTCACCTCAGAACTATATCCAAGTCTGCGAAATATTTGACGTTTGGGGAATAGACTTCATGGGACCTTTTCCATCTTCCGGAGGAAATGAATACATTCTCCTAGCTATCGACTATGTATCCAAATGGGTAGAGGCTCAAGCCCTTAGAACTAATGATGCGAGGGTAGTTATCCACTTTCTTAAAAAGCTCTTCGTACGATTCGGGATTCCCAAAGCATTAATCAGTGATAGAGGGACTCACTTTTGCAATGCTCAAATGGAAAAAGTGATGAAGAAGTATGGCGTCCCACATAGATTTTCTACTGCATATCATCCTCAGACAAATGGAGAAGTAGAAAACACAAACAGGGCATTAAAGCGGATACTTGAAAAAACGGTCCACCAAAATAGGAAAGATTGGGCATTCAAACTGGATGAGGCACTCTGGGCATTTAGAACTGCTTACAAAACACCTATCGGAACAACCCCTTTTCGCCTGGTATACGGAAAGGCGTGCCACCTCCCTATCGAACTTGAGCAGAAAGCATATTGGGCACTTAAGGCCTGTAATATGGATTATTCTGAAGCAGGGTCAAATCGGTTCTTACAGCTTCAAGAATTGGATGAACTAAGGCTGGAAGCGTATGAATCATCAATCACCTACAAAGAAAGGGCAAAAGATGGCATGATCAACGAATAAAGAATCCTAAAGAGTTTTTGGAAGGAGATAAGGTGCTCTTGTATAATTCAAGACTAAGATTATTCCCGGGAAAACTCAAATCCAGATGGTATGGACCCTTTTCAGTAAGAAAGCAGATGAGCAATGGGGCGGTGGTGCTACTTGACCATGATGGAAGAGAATTCACCGTTAATGGACAACGGGTGAAACATTATCAATTGGATAATATTGAAATGGTGAACGATGAGGATATTGTTTTAGAAGAAGAGGGCGGTAATGAGGCAACGTAGGGGCACGACTACGAGTCTAGCTACAAGACTTTTAAATAAAGAAAAGCGCTTCGTGGGAGGCAACCCATGCTTAATTGTTTGCTTGTTAGTGTCATATATCTTTTATTAATTGTTTATCCTCATGTTTAAATTTGTAAAAATGCTTTATTTTGTTTTTAACCTCGTCTTAATTGCATATAAAGGTATTTTACATAAGGGATAAGTGTAGGGAGGATTACACACGTTTTCAAAAGAAACGTAAACATGAGAATAACAATTAACTAAAAGATATATATGTTTGTTTGTTCGAGTCAAATGTTTGTATCGAGTCATAATGGATGTTTTTGCAGAAATTTTTCCAGATTCTAAAGATGTAAATGTTCCAGAATTTTTTCAGAAAAATCGCAGAACAGTTTTTGTCAGGATAACCTGACGGCGTCAGGATTGCAACCTGACGGCATCAGGAAGGAGTAAAAACATCATATCACTTTTTCTCGTTTTCTGAGCTACTTATAAATTTTTGGAATTTCCAGGTCTTAATTTTCTTAGAAATTCCGTAAACATCCATTCCACAAGCATTATATCATAATTTAAATCGAGTCTTATATATATTATTACCGCCAATTTTACGCGAAGGTTTCGTTTGTTTTCTTCAAGTGTGCAGGTTTAATTTATCAAGAAGAAGTTACATAAGATTGAGGAGCTTTTCACGCAATAATTCTTCTTGGAAAGGATTTAACCACTACTTCACACACGGATCCTACCGAGATAATCAGGGGAGTATTAGTTTCTTTCGTTTTTGATTACCTTCTTTTATCATAACTTTGATACTTTCGGGGAACATTGGGGACAATGTTCAGTTTAAGTGTAGGGAGGGAAAATAAAACGGGAACTTTGAAACTATGCTTATCCTTGATTATTTGCTTTGTTCAATTGTGATTGTGTAATAAACCATGAGAAAATGTCGGTTAGGGTAATTTTGGCACCAAATTTAAATTTTTTCATGACATATAGGAGTGGGCCATTAGTCTTAACAAAAGCGTCTCACGGATAGGAAGTTGCATGACTAGCACAAAAAAACCCTTTACCACCCAAATTCCACCCAAAATGTGAGGATCGCCCTTAGATTAGTAGGAATTAAAAGCATTCATCTTCAATGCTTAGAGTGTGAACCGGTAGTATATTAGATTCTAGAACTTGTTTTGTGATGCATTCCGAGATCGCAAGTGAGACTACACTTGTGTAGTTAGGAATAACTAAATGATAAGAGGCATTAGGATAACCCTTGTTTGATACCCGTAATATAATTACTTCTTCCACATTGGTTGAGTAATTCCCCCACACCCTTTGCGTTGTACTCATCTTTAGTACACGATACCCCTAGTTAACCCCTCAGAGCCTATCCTTTTCGCGGTTCTCGTGATGTTTCGATTTTTCCGGAATATCAATGAAGAGCATTGTTTACACCCCACCCCCAAATATACACCCAAATCGCCTTAGCCTACCCCTTATGCACTCACTTTTAGTGCAAATGTTTGTTATCACCCTAAACCCTTAGTTCAATTATCTGGTTGCTTGCATGAGTTGCTAAGTCGAGTCATATCCTTTGTATACAGTTTTGGGACGATTGGGATTCATGGGAAAAGTTAAAGTTTATGAAATGACGGGAAGGGAACGTTAATTCAAATTCCCTTTGTTTGCGTAATAATATACCCCAAGTGTTTTGATCTTTTCAATTCGGCTCAAATTAGTGTTAGAGTAATAAAAACTCAAGTGTAGGGATGCGCCTATAAATCCCTATCATTTTGATGTTACCGTAGAGGATGATAGAGTAAAAAAAAAAAAAAAAATCGAAAAAAAAATAGAAAAAGAGAAAAAGAAAAAAAAATAGAGTGTTAGAATATATATATATATATATATATATATATATATATATATATATATACGGGCTACCATCCTATATCTATCCTTTAAATTTATGTTTGTTTATTTCCGTTACCTAGAGTTTTAGAGTGTCGAGTCTTGGCTTAGCAACGCCATTCTTCGTATGCATTTAACATAGAGATTTTTTACTTGCCACCACTAAATAGCCTATCCCACCAAACCCTTGTTTCCCTACCGTAAGCCTAACATTACAACCCTTTAAAAGACCTCTTTGATAGTCTTTCCTAGGTGCTTACGCCAAAGCAATGGAGGTTTGATCTATTCTCAAGCCTATGGTAATCTATGTACTAGGACCGGTTAATGAGTGTTTACCTTCCATTTCCTATTTGTTATATTTCATATATACACCCGAGAGAGATGTGAGTATCCAAACACCCCATGTGAGGTGCTAGTATGTAATTTCCGTGCTTGTTATGACTTTTGCGGGGCTTATATGTGTTGTGGACCGTTTTAAATCAATGCTTCATGACCCCTAACTTATAAATTAATTGGCTAAAAGCACATTTGCTTGAGGACAAGCAAATAACAAGTGTAGGGATAGTTGATAAGGTTTTAAAAGGTACCATTTTGAGGGGTCGTTTAAGCCCTTATTTGATCACTTTTGTATCCGTTATTGCTTAATATCGTTCCTTTTCACTTTTTAGGTCTCTTGAAGGCAAAATGCTGGAATGGCACTTATTTGGACGAAAAGGCGCGAATATATGAAGAAAATGGCCAAAGTCAGAATCGAGACACTCAAAGCTGCTGAAAACAGAAGGCGACGGCGTCAGGTGTAAATTGCGACGCCGTCGGAGGATTTTTGTGATGATACAGAAGCCAAAAACCCTATTTTCAAATGACGACGTGGGGCTTTAAAAGAGTAGGCCGTTGCTACTCAGACGGCCTAGATGCGATCCAGATGACGTCAGAAGCTGAAGAGGACGGCGTCACAGACATAAGGTGACGCCGTTGCAAGGTTAACGTGGCCAAGACGAAACCCTAATGACGGCGACACGACGGCGTCACAAAACATAAGGTGACGCCGTCGCATATGTAATATTATATATAGAATCCGAATTTTTCAGTTTTAAGAGAGTCTTTTTGGAGTGAAAACCTAAAACCGAACCAAGGGTGTCTTGTACAGTATTTTAGGGTTCCAAACCCTATCTTACTTCAAGATAAGTATTTACTTCATCAATTCAATTATGTCTTTGATTATTTGTGTGTATGCTTGCATGTTCTCCATGTCCGGTTAATTTATTTGTGTGTTTGCTTAGGGAGTATGAAACTTAATTATTGAATATTGATTGGTTGTTTCTTATCTTAGTTGATTAATGATCTAGTAATGCGATAGGTCATTCGTTGTGTACTTAATGCTTGATTCATCTTTGTGAACCTTAGAATATAATTACCTGAGTAGTTGTAAGCTAAACCATCCAAAGAGTGCCTTAAAGTAAGAGTTTATTATCCCTAGTGGGTTTTGTAGACGAGACCCTTTGGTAAGTTCAAAGAGTTAGGGAGAAACGCATACCCTGCAACTTTAGACACACAACGCAACTAAGAATAAGACGTGACAACTCAACCATCAATAGGAGATAATTAAGGAGTAGTAAAACCTAAGTAAACACATCTTTAAACTATCATACGAGCACACATTAATTAGACATAGACTACCACCACCTTAGTTTAGATAATTAGATAATAGTAGAGTAATCGGTAGAAATACCAACCCCCCAAATCCAATACCCGAGATTCGTACCTTTCAATTTCCTAAAAAACATAAAAAGATAAAAAATAATCTTCCTCAACCTTAACCTTAGCGTAGTAACTTCTCACTAGCATTCCTATTCCCCTAGAGAATGATATCAATACCCGTGGCTTACCCTAATACTACACTACAACGATTAGGTTCACTGCCTAGGGTGTTGAAAAACTTGCTCGACGAAAAGGAAGTTCCTTTGACCCCGAACGCGCTGCGTAAGCGTATCAGTGGGTAAGGGTGGTGATGAGCTTGTGGTAGATGATGGAGGTGATACAATGGAATCATTTGGTGGTGAATGAGTAGTTGTGATGGACTTTTTGACAATGGTTTAGCTAAACAACAAGGTCGGATGCTAATCCGTGCGGTCCTTCTATATTTAGGTGGTGGTACTACGGAAGGTGGTAGGATGAAGTTTTGAATTTCTTGAAAGGGATTGTTTTCACTAGGTGGTTCATCAATGTTGGAAGATCTTTTGGATGACATGATGATGATTGTTTGTGAGGTTGAGAGTGATGGATATGCAAGCATTTTAGAACCTTAGTTATAGAGAAAATAATGCATTGTAATGAATGCTAGAGCCAAAATGTCGACTAAAATTTAATGATTAGATATGAATTTAAGGCATATGATCATGAGAACACAAGCATTAAGTAACATACTCATTAGGGAAAGAGCTAAATTGGTGAAAATATGAAGGTTTATAGCCAAAGGGAGAAAAATAGAAGAAATTTTTTGCTTCTGTCCCACGGTTCCCACGGATCCGATCCTTTAGGAATCCGTCTAGCGTAAAAGCTGGGATCCGTGGTACTGGTGATCTCAGGTAGCTCAAAATTTTCCTTTTGGAAACATTGGTGCCTAGTGTGTGCCTATATGCAAACCATTTGGAGTTGCGGTTATCTCGACTCCTAAAAAAAGAGAAAAATAAACGAAGAAGTGAAAAAAAATTATTTAATTCATTTTTGCTTAAATGAATGTACCCGAAAACACATATTAGCTATGTGTTCCCTTTAGCATTCAAAAGACATGCGATGCAATGAAAACGGGTTTTTACTTTGTGTTAATAATAAAAAAAGGTTTGTCCTAGACGTGAGAATGTTTTTAGGAAAGTGATACGGGGAGAAGTATCCTTTTAGAAATCATTCCAAAAAGTTTCTTGTATAAAAGGAAAGTTTATCTTTAGTTTTGAAAATCCCCATATTGTTTGTGAGTTGTGTGTGAAATAGAGATCCTAGACTCAGAAAAGAAGGTAAGGCTAACGTTTACATACCTTGTAGAATTGAGAAACATATTACGAAGATTGTTCCATGAGACCAAGACCAAGATGAAGCAAGTTGAATTGTTCCTGTTTCAACGGTTTGGTGAGGACGTCGGCTATATTGTCTTCGGATGATACCTTCTCAATAGAAATGTTCCCTTTGTGAACATTGTTTCTTAAGAAGTGATGACGGATCTCTATATGCTTGGTGCGAGAGTGCAACACCGGATTCTTGCTTAAGTCAATAGCACCTTTGTTGTCGCATAAAATGGCTATGTCACTTAGATGAATGTCGTAGTCAACTAACGCTTGTTTCATCCATAGTGCTTGTTGGCATGCTTTGCCGGCGGAGACATATTCGGCTTCGGTTGTTGATATGGCCAATGTCGTTGATGAGTGTGTAAATACTCATCATTTTTGTATAATATAAACTGCAAAATCATCTGAAAACACTCAAAAATGCATCAAAATGATGAAAATATCACAAATCAGTGTTTTATGTGTTTTAAATGCAAAAATATCAAAATCAGATGAAAAACATATCAAATTTGCAAAAATTGCAGTTTTAGTCCCCCAAGTTTCAAAAGTTGTCAAAAACAGTCCCTGAGCACATAATTTCAAAAGAAAAATCACCAAAGGCCCTTTTAAAATCATAAGTTGTCAAATTTAGTCCTTTGGTGAAAAATATCAAAAGTTTGAGAAAATTACAAAATTGGTCCTTCAAGTTTCAAATTTGGCAAAAATGGCCCCTGGAAAATGGCAAATTGGCAAGTTTGGTCCTTGTACTTATTGAGATTGTCAATTATGGTCCCTTGAAGCAACTTGGCAGAATTGGCAGAATAGGTCCCTCTATTTTCAGAAAGTACAACATAGGTCCTTGTTTATTTAATACTTTAAACCTATTTTGGACCCTATCAAAACCCTTGGACCCCTGTCATAATACCCTTTTGACCCCCCTGCCCACTTGAACCCCTGTGGTCAAAAACCAGTCAAACAAATACCAACCCCTTTCCCCTTTCCCCGTTTTCCCTCCCTTTGTCTGCCCACCATACCCAGCCACCAACACAGCCACCCAGCCTCCTTCTCACCTCACCATGTCCCCCCTCCACCTTAACAAGCTTCCAAACCTCATTTAATGCTTCCCTAACCTCTCACTCAACCCCACATGGATAAAAAGAAATTTGGCGCCAAAATCTGATTTAAATGGCCAGGATTGATTTTAAGCCATCCAACGGCTAGGATTGGTGGGATTTCATCAGAAGTGAGAGAGAAGATCTTTGGATATAAAAAGAAAGCAAATGGAGCAAAGACAAGGAGTCTACTAGTTTTTATTTTACCTTTAATGTCGTTTTTTATGTTAAAGCTTTAGTTTAGTATCAAACTTGTAATCTTTTGTTAAATTGTGTTAACTTAAAGTATTTAAGTGTATTAAAACTCAATTCAAGCATCAATTTCAGTTATTGTTACAATTCTCATTTTGTGTCCACTGTTGAAAATTTCCATCTCTAAATCTTGTATACTAGCTCTTATTAGCTTATTTTTAAGCTTAAACAGGTTCATTTCAGCTTATGGTACCTTGTTATAAGCTTGTGCTCAAATTCTAAGCTACATTGGATATTGGTCAACAAAAGTCAAAACGGGGCAATTTGGTAATGGAAATGGTCAATGGGTGAAGCAGTGTTGGATGTGGGTTGATTTAGGACTAGTGGGTTGATATTAATAGGTTAGAGGTCCATTGGTTCATTGTTTCAAGCCATTGTGGCTAAGGACCCTTTGTAAGTAAATTCCAAGTTTCATTGTATTATCTGTTTTTGCAGCTTTAAACTGGTTCAACTCTGTTGAAATAGTAGTATTTAGGTTAATTATACTAAGTTTGATCACTTGTTTTAGCTGGTTAGAGGTTTAGCTTAGAGTTGATTGCAAAACAGTCAATTATAGGAGTGTTTGGTATTGCTGATTTAACTGTGTTCAAGGCTTACTCAGTAGATAAAAATTGTTGGTTTAAGTTTGTTTAGCATTTATTAGTTCATATCTGTCTTACTTTTGTGCTTGTGACCTCTGAAAGTCAAAAATCCAAATTAAACCATCTCAACAGTTAACTGTTGAGATTTGTGCAAATCCAAAGTCTTGAATTGTGTTTAAAAAACATAGATAAAGGTTGTATTAGCTTTATTCCATCATAATACAACAAGATCAGTCCAACAATTGGTTGCAAATCTCATAAAAGTCAAAGTTTCATTTTCATATCAAAAGTCAAATTGGCAAAAATCTGTTTTGAGCCCAATTACAAGGAATTTTCATGAGTTCATCTTTGGGTTTTATCAAATGAAATTTGTAGTCTCATAAACTTCAACTGGTCTTCTAACTTATTACCATTTTTATTGATTTTTGCAAATTTTCTTTAAGCTCCATACAAGCTTGTCTTTAGGGTCTCAGTTGCCCTGCACCAAAACTCAGCTTAAGCTGAGTTTTCTCACAGATTTGCAGAAGTTGCACAGAGCTTAATAGAGCTCACCTAGGTCTATAATTTGGTTTACAAGATCTCAACCAGGTCTAGTATAGGTTCCAAGTTATTGTTTCTAATTTCTAGCTTATTGGATTGCTTATTTTGTGGCTGCAAGTGGGTACCCAGAAACTGTTTTAGCACATTAATCTCAAATAAGCAAATCTTGGTATCTTGCATTCCAGTGTTTAAGGCTTGTTTTTTTTAGTTGCATTTTGGTTAATATAGCTTATTAGAACTTCTGTTAACAGTTGGTGGCTTGTCTTAATCATTTGGCTTATTTGAGTGCTTATTATTAAGCACTTGACACATCAGTTCCATAATATTGTACACAAGCACCTGTTTTTATATTTTTCTCAGATTTAGAATATAATTTTAGAGTTTTCTTGAATTTTTCAGATTTTTCCAAGTTGGTTTGCTATTTTTCTGCATTTAAATTAGTTTTTAAGCATTTTTAAATAGCATTTAATACAAAAAATTCAGAAAAGTCTCAAAAAAATAAGTTTTCATTTTTCTTAAGTTTAGATAAATATAAAAAGAAAAAAAAATATTTTTCTAGATTTTTCTTAGTTAAATTTGTATTTTTAAGCCATTTAATTAGTTTTTAATAGTTTTTAATTCATAAAAAATAGAAAAATAATCAGAAAATTACAAAAATAGTTTTGAAAATTCTATTTTGATATTTTAGATTTTTCTAAGTCTTAATTTTATTTTTCTACCTTTATTTCCTAATTTCTTGTATTTTAGGTAATTATTTAATAGTTAAAAATAGTTTTTAAATAATAATAATTAGATAAATAGTGGTAAAAATAATTTTCTTTTTCTAAATATTTTCTTTTATCATTAGGATTGTAAAAACATCATTTTCATATTTTTAGGGTTAATATTATGTAAGTTTCATTTTTTATTTTGTACGTCGCGTAGTTTTTAATTTCAGTTTTATTAAAACATAAAAACAAAAACATCATTTTAATTATAGTGATAGCGTTTATTTAATAGATTTTATCTTTTTAATTTCCTTTAATTTGCATTTAAGCCGTTGTAATTTGTTGGCTTTGTTTGTAGTTATAATCAATTCATAATCTCTTTTCCATTCAAATTCCTCGATCACTACACGTTTGATAAATCCATTGCATAGCTCGCTGGGACATAACGACCCGGGGAGACTCTATACTCCTCAGATCCTCATTGCATTCGTGCTTAGGCAGTTTTAAGCTGATTACGGTCTGCCATTCACAAGTGGCAGGCTTGAGTGATTTACCTTGACGGTTTTTGCACGTATCAAATTTTTGGCGCCGCTGCCGGGGAGCTGTGCTGATCTATCTTCCGTTTAGCAGATTAGTTGTTTGGATATTCACTCATTTGTTTATATCATCCATATCTATCTATATATATATCCATATCTTTATAAAAAAAATCCAAAAACCCAAAAACATCCAAAAACGTATAAAACACAAAAATATTTTCCTTTTGTTTCTATATATGTATCAAAAATAAAAATACAAAAAGATTCGTCGTTTTCTTTAATAAATAACAACTTAAAAGATTACCACCGCAAACCAAGGCAGTGCACTAGCTAACTGGGGGTGCGACCATAATAAGTTCCCGAACTAAAGATTTAAAACTTGCCTTTGTGTCCTTGTGATTGGTGTACCTTTTTCAAAGAAGCCATTCATCTTAGGATTATTGGTTAAGTTCACTGTTGTTTTGCCTCGATTTTGTGTTAATTGATTTTGTTGTGATATCGACGTTTCAGAACCAGAAAACCCAAAAGATTCTCCTCACCCCATTTTTATAAAACGTCTTCATAATTCTCATTCTCATCTGAAAGATTTTCATAATTCCCATTTCTCTCCTTAGCTCTGAGTTTCCTTAGAGTTAATTCTAGTGCATGCGCACTCGTTCTTCTAGATCATTGAGTCCTTTGCGTGATCTAGCAGAAATTCCAAGAAGACGTTCTCGTAGACGTGCTGCCCAAATAGTCGAACCCGAGATTCGTACTATTTCAAGCAACACCATGGCAGACGAACGTACTATGGCGGAAATGCTCCAAGCACCCACCGAGGGTTATGGAGATGCCATCATTCTACCAGTAATCAACTCTGATCACTTTGAATTGAAGACACATTTGATCCAACTTGTGTCTACGAATCAATTCCACGGGTTTGATCGAGAAGACCCGTATGCACACATCCGTTGGTTTAACAAGTTGACATCAACTATCAATTTCAAGGATGTACCACAAAAAGTCATCAAGTTGATGCTTTTTCCATTCTCTCTTGAGGGGACAGCCCGGATTTGGCTGGAAAAAGAACCCCCTCGATCTATCGAAACTTGGGAGGATCTTGTTCAAAAGTTTGTGAATTATTTCTTTCCTCCATCAAAGACGACTAATCTTAAAAATGAAATTTCTGGATTTCGTCAAAATTTCGATGAAAACTTTGGAGAGGCATGGGAGAGATTCAAAGATCTCCTCAGGAAATGCCCCCATCATGAATTCACGGAGCTTCAACAAGTCAATATCTTTTACAATGGGTTGAACGGTAACGATCAAGATTCCTTGAATGCAGCCGCAGGCGGCAATATCTTGAATCGTAGACCTAAAGATGTGATTGAGATTTGCGAGCAGAAATCAAAAGTTCCTATTTCTCGCAACAAAGTCAATACTCCTAACCCTCCTAATGCCTCTTCATCCAGTAACTCTTCTGAGTTAGCTGCTCCGATAGCTGCTCTAACGGATGCCATCCGTTGTATGATTAAGGATGTTAAGGAAATCAAAAGCGAAATTCATAAGCCTGAGCCAGTCAAAGCCGTAAACAAGGTGTGTGAAACTTGTAGTGGTCCACATGCGTATTATGATTGTCAAGCAACCGATGCTTCCTTTTACCAAGCTCCCGTAGCTTCGGTAAACCACAATCAATACCGACCACAGGCTGATCCTCACTACCGTGCACCTAGCGGTATGACACCACCTGGTTTTCCTCCTGTGCAAAACCATGGCAATCAAAATCGCTTTGTTCCGAATCAAGGGCAAAATTTCAATAACTCTCAAAATTTCAATCAAAACCGGAACAATTTCAACCAACCTCAACCATATCAAGCTCCTAATCATCAAAGCTATCAACAACCTCCTCAAGCTCCCATGCCAAATGACTTCATGAAAATGACTGAGGCAAACATACGATCAATGCAAACTCAGATCAATAACATGAGAGTTGAGCTTAAAAAGGAAATTGATACCACAATGTCTCGGCAGACAAATGAGTTAAAGAATATGATGAGCAGTTTCATGAACATGAATATGAACAAAGCTTCGCCATCTTCTGGAGGACTCCCAAGCAATACTATTCCCAATCCTAATGCCGAGTTGAAAGCCGTCACCACTCGTAGTGGTAAGACGCACAATGGACCTAAGACTCCTATGCCCCCTCCTCCTGTGGCATTTA
>BPTQ01000004.1:67980972-68146786 GCA_019973895.1 Chrysanthemum seticuspe | reverse complement strand
ATAGTTAAGGGCAACCTTAACTGAGTAGTGATTCTTTACGTAGCTGAAGTAAGGTTTTCAACAGTAGAAGGAGTAATCCTCACTCTCTTCCTTACCTTCTCAGCCCTTATTCTGATCTTCTACTACCTAGTAAAAACTCGTTAAGTAGTTACCCTTCTTACAGAGGGTAACCTAGTGTTTGTAGTAGTAGGTTGAGTCTACTTTGACTTCTCTCAAACCAAAGTAGGTGTCTCAATTGTTAGAGCTACGCTGTTTGACTAAGGCCTCCACCCTGTTCACCACACGAGAATCTCGATCGTCAAAGGTGGTGAAGGCTACTTCAGAGGCTAAGATCTAGTAGTGCCACAATTGATCAAAGATCTGAAAGATTCAATGCAACACTCTCAAACTTCACGGTTAAGAGGAGTTTTCAAAAACGTGCTGAGCTCAAAGCTTTGAAAATTACCCCTGGTTCAAACAAATGGTTTGAAAACTGTACCAGGGAAGTCAAGAGTGTTCTTGATGATGATGATCTAGAATCGGAGACTTCATCGGAAGTGGTGGAAACTGCTAGCTCTAAGAGCACACCACTTGTCCCACCTCCGGAATCAGTTTGTCGCATCGAGATTGTTAACTCTGTGGATGAAACCATACTCTCTTCAGTTTCATCTGAGTTGGATGATGATGTTTGTGATCCAATGGGAGACATTCTTCCCATTGATGAATTGCTCAAAAATGATCCATCATCTTCTAGTCTTATTCCCGACTCTTCCATTCCTTCTCTCACTCCTAATGAGGAAGATGACAACTTTTGGAATGAAGTCGATGCATTTCTTAGTGATGAGTCAATTCCAACGGGAATTGATAACACTTACCTTGATCCGGAGGGAGACATCCTTTTTCTGGAAAGTTTGTTGATTGAAGAACCATTTCCTACCCTCCCTCCCGGACATCTTCTTGACAATCACCATCTAAGCTTCAAGTTTAAGCTTAAAGATGTCAAAACTGGTGATTTGCTTCTCTCTGCTGAGGAATGGACATGCATTCTCATGTACGTCTTTATTCCATTCTTCACAGATGGTGTGGTTGCTCTTTCCCTTTTCTCTTTCGGGAATGAGGACACCATCTTTGACCCCGGTATCATCCTTTATAGTTTCTACTATTAACAATACCGCGGTTATATCTCATCGGTGTGGAACTTTTTGATGTTCATATGTTTATCAACATTGTGAACGAAAGTCCGATCGAGATTGGTTTTCCACGTTACTTTCCCCATGAACAAATTAATTCGGGGTCGAGTCAAGCTAGCGACTCGGTAACCAAAAACAGTAGCTAAACATGGGTTTTCACCCGTGTGTACCATCCTAGTGTGGGGGAGTTACCCCACATGTTGTGTATATAAACCTTTCAAAAAAAAAAAAAAAAAAAAAAAAAAAAAAAAAAAAAAAAAAAAAAAAAATCTTCTTTCTAAATAATGGCCTTAGTATTTCCCTTTCACGTTCTTTGTTTCGGCATAACCGCCGGTACTTTGAATATTGAGGGCAATATTAATCTCTAGTGTGGGGGGGGGATTCTCACGAATTTTATCATGTAATTATACCGCCCAATTCCCCCGTTTTTGGCCAAAATTTTTTTTTGGAGTAAGTGTTCTACACTTACTCATCTTGGTTATCAGTCCGCCATGTCTGTAAGACAAAAGGATTGGCTAATCCAGGAGCAAACGGCTCTTGGTAAAGATATCTCAAATCCGTTGACGGCTTGCAATTTGCCCAAAATTGTATGGTATTCAGCTCACCATATCCTAAAAAGTGAAGAGTTGGCTAGCCCGCAAGGTTATGGCTTGTGGTAAAGGCAGTGGAAAAACCATAATTGGTAATCAGCTCACCAAAGATAATACTGATAATTTATCTAAGAGTTGGCTAGTCCAGAAGGGTACGGCTTCTGGTAAAGACAAAATCAAATCCGTTGAAAGCTGGTGGTTTGCTCAAAATCACATGGTTATCGGTGTACCATGGTTCTTACTTGAACTGAAACATTTGGCTACTCCAGAAGTAATGGCTTTTGGTAAAGAGATTAAAATCCATTATGTTTTCTCAAATCATTGCGAGGGACTAGCAATATCTCAGTGTGGGGGATTGATGAGTGTGTAAATACTCATCATTTTTGTACAATATAAACTGCAAAATCATCTGAAAACACTCAAAAATGCATCAAAATGATGAAAATATCACAAATCAGTGTTTTATGTGTTTTAAATGCAAAAATATCAAAATCAGATGAAAAACATATCAAATTTGCAAAAATTGCAGTTTTAGTCCCCCAAGTTTCAAAAGTTGTCAAAAACAGTCCCTGAGCACATAATTTCAAAAGAAAAATCACCAAAGGCCCTTTTAAAATCATAAGTTGTCAAATTTAGTCCTTTGGTGAAAAATATCAAAAGTTTGAGAAAATTACAAAATTGGTCCTTCAAGTTTCAAATTTGGCAAAAATGGCCCCTGGAAAATGGCAAATTGGCAAGTTTGGTCCTTGTACTTATTGAGATTGTCAATTATGGTCCCTTGAAGCAACTTGGCAGAATTGGCAGAATAGGTCCCTCTATTTTCAGAAAGTACAACATAGGTCCTTGTTTATTTAATACTTTAAACCTATTTTGGACCCTATCAAAACCCTTGGACCCCTGTCATAATACCCTTTTGACCCCCCTGCCCACTTGAACCCCTGTGGTCAAAAACCAGTCAAACAAATACCAACCCCTTTCCCCTTTCCCCGTTTTCCCTCCCTTTGTCTGCCCACCATACCCAGCCACCAACACAGCCACCCAGCCTCCTTCTCACCTCACCATGTCCCCCCTCCACCTTAACAAGCTTCCAAACCTCATTTAATGCTTCCCTAACCTCTCACTCAACCCCACATGGATAAAAAGAAATTTGGCGCCAAAATCTGATTTAAATGGCCAGGATTGATTTTAAGCCATCCAACGGCTAGGATTGGTGGGATTTCATCAGAAGTGAGAGAGAAGATCTTTGGATATAAAAAGAAAGCAAATGGAGCAAAGACAAGGAGTCTACTAGTTTTTATTTTACCTTTAATGTCGTTTTTTATGTTAAAGCTTTAGTTTAGTATCAAACTTGTAATCTTTTGTTAAATTGTGTTAACTTAAAGTATTTAAGTGTATTAAAACTCAATTCAAGCATCAATTTCAGTTATTGTTACAATTCTCATTTTGTGTCCACTGTTGAAAATTTCCATCTCTAAATCTTGTATACTAGCTCTTATTAGCTTATTTTTAAGCTTAAACAGGTTCATTTCAGCTTATGGTACCTTGTTATAAGCTTGTGCTCAAATTCTAAGCTACATTGGATATTGGTCAACAAAAGTCAAAACGGGGCAATTTGGTAATGGAAATGGTCAATGGGTGAAGCAGTGTTGGATGTGGGTTGATTTAGGACTAGTGGGTTGATATTAATAGGTTAGAGGTCCATTGGTTCATTGTTTCAAGCCATTGTGGCTAAGGACCCTTTGTAAGTAAATTCCAAGTTTCATTGTATTATCTGTTTTTGCAGCTTTAAACTGGTTCAACTCTGTTGAAATAGTAGTATTTAGGTTAATTATACTAAGTTTGATCACTTGTTTTAGCTGGTTAGAGGTTTAGCTTAGAGTTGATTGCAAAACAGTCAATTATAGGAGTGTTTGGTATTGCTGATTTAACTGTGTTCAAGGCTTACTCAGTAGATAAAAATTGTTGGTTTAAGTTTGTTTAGCATTTATTAGTTCATATCTGTCTTACTTTTGTGCTTGTGACCTCTGAAAGTCAAAAATCCAAATTAAACCATCTCAACAGTTAACTGTTGAGATTTGTGCAAATCCAAAGTCTTGAATTGTGTTTAAAAAACATAGATAAAGGTTGTATTAGCTTTATTCCATCATAATACAACAAGATCAGTCCAACAATTGGTTGCAAATCTCATAAAAGTCAAAGTTTCATTTTCATATCAAAAGTCAAATTGGCAAAAATCTGTTTTGAGCCCAATTACAAGGAATTTTCATGAGTTCATCTTTGGGTTTTATCAAATGAAATTTGTAGTCTCATAAACTTCAACTGGTCTTCTAACTTATTACCATTTTTATTGATTTTTGCAAATTTTCTTTAAGCTCCATACAAGCTTGTCTTTAGGGTCTCAGTTGCCCTGCACCAAAACTCAGCTTAAGCTGAGTTTTCTCACAGATTTGCAGAAGTTGCACAGAGCTTAATAGAGCTCACCTAGGTCTATAATTTGGTTTACAAGATCTCAACCAGGTCTAGTATAGGTTCCAAGTTATTGTTTCTAATTTCTAGCTTATTGGATTGCTTATTTTGTGGCTGCAAGTGGGTACCCAGAAACTGTTTTAGCACATTAATCTCAAATAAGCAAATCTTGGTATCTTGCATTCCAGTGTTTAAGGCTTGTTGTTTTTAGTTGCATTTTGGTTAATATAGCTTATTAGAACTTCTGTTAACAGTTGGTGGCTTGTCTTAATCATTTGGCTTATTTGAGTGCTTATTATTAAGCACTTGACACATCAGTTCCATAATATTGTACACAAGCACATGTTTTTATATTTTTCTCAGATTTAGAATATAATTTTAGAGTTTTCTTGAATTTTTCAGATTTTTCCAAGTTGGTTTGCTATTTTTCTGCATTTAAATTAGTTTTTAAGCATTTTTAAATAGCATTTAATACAAAAAATTCAGAAAAGTCTCAAAAAAATAAGTTTTCATTTTTCTTAAGTTTAGATAAATATAAAAAGCAAAAAAAATATTTTTCTAGATTTTTCTTAGTTAAATTTGTATTTTTAAGCCATTTAATTAGTTTTTAATAGTTTTTAATTCATAAAAAATAGAAAAATAATCAGAAAATTACAAAAATAGTTTTGAAAATTCTATTTTGATATTTTAGATTTTTCTAAGTCTTAATTTTATTTTTCTAGCTTTATTTCCTAATTTCTTGTATTTTAGGTAATTATTTAATAGTTAAAAATAGTTTTTAATTAATAATAATTAGATAAATAGTGGTAAAAATAATTTTCTTTTTCTAAATATTTTCTTTTATCATTAGGATTGTAAAAACATCATTTTCATATTTTTAGGGTTAATATTATGTAAGTTTCATTTTTTATTTTGTACGTCGCGTAGTTTTTAATTTCAGTTTTATTAAAACATAAAAACAAAAACATCATTTTAATTATAGTGATAGCGTTTATTTAATAGATTTTATCTTTTTAATTTCCTTTAATTTGCATTTAAGCCGTTGTAATTTGTTGGCTTTGTTTGTAGTTATAATCAATTCATAATCTCTTTTCCATTCAAATTCCTCGATCACTACACGTTTGATAAATCCATTGCATAGCTCGCTGGGACATAACGACCCGGGGAGACTCTATACTCCTCAGATCCTCATTGCATTCGTGCTTAGGCAGTTTTAAGCTGATTACGGTCTGCCATTCACAAGTGGCAGGCTTGAGTGATTTAGCTTGACTGTTTGGCACGCATCAGTCGTTTGCTTCTTCGAGAACCAAGACGTTAAACAACATCCCATAAAAGTACATACACCACTTGTACTTTTTCGGTCAACATAATCACCTGCATGGTCAGAATCCACATATACAATAGTTTCTACCCCCGTTCCCTTAGGATACCATAATCCCAATTGAGTCGTACCATTAATGTATCTAAATATTCATTTGATGGCTTTTAGATGTGAAGTTTTAGGGTCTTCTTGAAACCTAGCACATAGACAAACGCTATTTTGTGTTATCAACGGATTCACCATCTAGCCGTAAGATAGAGAAGACTACCAATCATGCCACGGTATTTTGTGTTATCAATGGATTCACCGTCTTCATCTTTTGTAAGTTTAGTATCGGATGACATAGGTGTTTATGGGTTTTGACTCTTCTAAACCAAATTTCTTTAACATTTCTTTTATGTATTTTGATTGATTAAACAAGATACCATCTTCTAGTTGTTTGATATGTAGACCAAGAAAGAAACTTAGTTCTCCCATCATACTCATTTCAAACTCATCATGCATGATTTTTGAGAAATCATCACACATGTCTTGACAAGTCGATCCGAATATAATAACGTCCACGTATATTTGAACAATTATTATATGTGATTCCTTTTTGTTTGTGAAAAGTGTATTATCAACTAACTCATGGTATAGTTGTTTTTAATTAAAAATGATTTGAGCCTATCATACCAAGCCTTTGGGGCTTGTTTAAGATCGTAAAGAGCTTTCTTTAGTTTGTACACGTGTTTAGGTTTTTTGAAATCGATAAAGCCCGGAGGTTGAGCTACATAGACTTCTTCATTAATAAAACCATTTAGAAAAGCACTTTTAACATCCATTTGAAAAAGCTTAAGATCATTAGCACAATTATAAGCAAGAAGTATTCTTACAGACTATAATCTAGCCACGGGAGCATAGGTCTCATCAAAGTCTATGCCTTCTTGTTGATTATACCCTTGGGCAACAAGTCTAGCTTTGTTTCTAGACACTACACCGTTTGCATCTAACTTGTTTTTATATACCCATTTAGTTTCGATTATGTTTTGGTTTTTAGGTGAAGGGACGAGTGTCCAAACATCGTTAGAAATAAATTGATTTAACTCTTCTTGCATAGCCATTACCCAACTTTCATCTTTTATGGCTTCTTGCGTATTTTTAGGTTCTATGGTTGAGACAAAACAAAATAAACTACTTTGGTTTTAGACTTGAGATCTTAAGGTTCTTTCATTTAACTTCCCTATAACCTTTTCTACGGGATGATCTTTAGACTCTTTAATATTGATGATTTCATTGTTTAATGGTTCATCTTCTTTATTTATATTTTCCTTGATTTCTATGGCTTCACTTTCAATTATCTCGTCATCGACAAGAGGTTGGGTAGGTTTAGGTGGACTTTCATCAAATCTTACGTTTAAGGATTCTTCAACTTTCATTATTTCCTTATTAAGTATAACATAATCTTTACTATTAGGAGAGTAACCTAAGAAGATACCTTCGGTTGATTTAGGATCAGATTTAGTTAGGTAATCTTTAGTGTTAAGTAAGAAACATTTACTACCAAAGACTCTAAAGTGTTCTAACGTAGGCTTTTTGCCTCGAAGTAACTCGTATGGAGTTTTACCTAAGAATGGTCTAATTAGGACACGGTTAAGTATGTAGGTTGATGTGTCGACGACATTGCACCAAAATGTCTGAGGAATAGATTGCTCATTAATCATGGTGTGACTCATTTCTTGTAGGGTTCTATTTTCCCTTTCAACTACCCCATTTGATTGTGGAGTGCGAGTAGCCGAGAAATTGTGAGTAATACCATTAGCATCACAAAAAGCTCCAAATTGCATTTCATTATCAAATTCCATACCATAATCCGTTCTAACAGACACTATAGGACTTCCTAGTTGTCTTTGGATTTTCTTACTTAGTATTTCAAAATTATCGAACGTTTCAGTTTTATTCTTTAAAAATTTAGTCCATGTGTACCTAGAGTAATCATCCACTATAACCAAAGTATAGAACTTACCTCCATAACTTTGAATAGCGGAGGACCAAATAGATCCATATGAAGTAGTTCTAGACACTTAGTAGTAGAGACCATATTTTTAGCTTTGTGACTAGCATGGACTTGCTTTCCTACGTTACAAGCATCACCAAAATGATGTTCGTATTTTAATTTGGGTAGATCTCTCACTAGTTCTTTAGTTGATAGCGATTGAAGAAGTCTCATATTGGCGTGACCCAATCTTCGATGCCATAAGGTCGAAGTATCATCCATAGAAATAAGACAAAGTTTGTCTTTTGGTTCATTACCGATTTTAATGACATAGACTCCCTGTTTTCTAATGCCTCTTCCTATAGTAATACCGTTTTCCAATATTTTTCTACCGGTTTCACTAAAAAGTACGTTGCACTTTTTATCACATATTTGTCCTATACTTAGAAGGTTGAAGTTTAGGTTTTCTACGTAACATACATCATTAATGGTTAAAGATTTGTGAGAAATTGTACCTTTACCGATGATTTTGCTCTTGCTATTACCAAATACCAAATTTCCTCCATTGAAAGATTCGTATGTAGAAAACAAGTCTTTTTACCGGTTATGTGCCTCATGCACCCGCTATCCTTGATCCACTCATCCGGATCTAGGTCGACCTTTAAACACACCTAAGAAAACAATTAACTCAAAAGTTTGGTCCATTTGTTCATGGGTCCATTAGTGTTATACATTTCATTCATGTTAGGCATATATGGAAAAGGTGAGAAAGCATTCCACGGTGTAAAGTTTTGAAATGGAAAACCGTTTTGTACATTAGGATTCCATCCCATTTGATGGTGGTTACTTCTCAGATAAACAATATTTGGTCTTCTCATAAATTTATTTGGTTTAGAAAACGATGGACCTTTGTTTCTCATAAAACTTTGATTTTGTTTTAGTGGAGGTGGTTGTTTGACATTTCTAACAGTATTGTGGGTTGGTTTCTTCTTGTTAACAATAACAAAGTCGGTTCTAGATGATGTAGCTACATTACTTCTACTGTTTTCTGGTATAGACCAACGGATCCCTGGACTGACACTAGCCGGTTCCTTTTTCAAGGGATCCGTGACTACAGTAGCTTGTTTTTCAATTGCTTTAACGAATTTTGTTTCTTTAATCTCGCTAGTTGACGTAGTGAGTTGCTGAATACCTAAACCCTTTTGATTATTTTTCCTTTTAACACTATCAAGTATTGTATCAAGAGTATTAGTACTCTTTCTCGCAATCTTGGAATCAATATTATCAACTAACGTTTGAAGTTGAACACAAAACTCACATTCACCATCTACTTTCTTCCCCTTCTCTAAACGTTTTAATTTATCTTTTAACTCAATGACTTCCTTTTCTAAACGTTCATTTTTGTTTTTCAAAATCTTATTTTTGTTAATTACTTTTAGACTAATTTTGCAAAGTTTATCATATTCACGATGCAATGATTCATCATTTAATGATGAGCTACTATAATAGAGAGATTCGGGACATACCTCATTTGAGTTATTTGCCATGAGACAAATTTCTTCGTTCTCCTCCTCACTCATTCCCCACGAACCACTTACGAACGCCTTTTGTTCGTCACGTTTGGGACACTCACTAATGAAGTGATTAGGATCCCCACTTTAAAACATGTGCGTTCGTCCCTTGCTTTCTTGTCGTCTTTACCTTTTCAGAACCCCTTCTTGTCGTCATATGGTTGCTTGACATATCTACCTTTTCTTCTAAAGAACTTCTTGAAATCCCGTACCACCATGGCATACTCTTCGTCATCACTTTCCGAAGAGGTTTCTTCATCGCTTGAGACCTTCTTGGCTTTTAAGGCAAGAGATTTGTGCTTCTCTTTCTTTTTTTTGAGGCTTCAGAGTCTTTAGCGAGGACAAGCTCATAGACCTTTAGATTGCCTATGAGTTCGTCGAGAGTGAGGATTGACAAGTCTTTAGATTCTTCGATGGCCGTCACCTTTGATCTTCACTTAGATGGAAGCGCCCTTAGATATCTCCTGACATGATTACGACTAGAAAAAGACTCATCCAGTGCTTGTAATGAGGTAATAATAGTATTAAAGTTAGCAAGAGAGTTATCTATACTATCCTCATCCGATATTGAAAATTGTTTATATTGTTGAACAAATAAATCTATTTTATTGTTTTTAACTTGTTCGTTTTCTTGGTAAGTTACAACTAAAGAATTCCAAATTTTTGTAGAGGTTTTAAGCATAGAAATTCTTTCAAATTCCTTTTTTGGTAAAGCATTATATAAAACCATTTTAGCTTCACTATTTTTGGAAAGCTTTTTCTTTTGATCGTCGGAGAGGCGATCATGAGAGATGTTTATTTGGTTGCTGGTTTTATCATCTTTTTTAATGGCTTGAAAGTCACCTTCAACAATGATATACCAAAGATCAATATCTTTTGACTTCACATAAGGATTGTTCCCACAAAACTACCAATGCCTAACACCACTATACCCCCTATTTCCACTAAACCATCACCCTTAGTGCCTAGAGCCATATCATTCACCACTCCACTCTCATCACCACACCTCTACAATATAGAGGACTTGCCTCCTAGGCCATCCCATCCTCCACCATCCCCAACTTTCTCCTCTTTAGGAGGAATAGTGCAACAAAATCAAGGTGTTGACTCAACACTAGCTCCGGCTTCTTTTTCTCCGCCACCTTCAAATAGTCCTTTTTGGATTATGAGGAATCATCAAAGTCAACCACCCGACCACATGGAAGTTGACACCTCTCTACCTCCGCCATCATCCATAGTTGAGCCATCATCAAATGTGCCTCCGCCAATCCCTCCTTCCTTTGAGGCTCCTCAACCCTCTTCACTTGATCCTCCACATCAAGGCATTTCCTTTCTACCACCACCACTTCCGAGCCATGACAAAGATTTTTATCATTGTCAACATGTTGAAAGCTTGATACATGAAGTACGTGAAGATCAACGTTTCATGTTTTATCACCTCCTCGAACGTTTCGACGAGATCAACAAACCTAAACAACCTTGAGCTTAAAGTTTCAAGTGGTGTCCTAGTTTTAAGCTTAATCTAGATAGTCTAGGAATGATATTTCATGTTTAAATCATTCTCTTAGTTTTCGAGATTTGTAAATCATGTCTCGTATGTTTTATTGAATGAGATTACATGTTATATGCCATATTGTCTTGAGAGTATATTTGTTTTCTTGATACATATCTCATTTTGATGTTAACATCATTTGTTACATCACCATTGCTGTATTTTGCTTACAGTAAGACGGATCCCTCTATTTTGCCTAGACGGATCCCTCCAAGGAGGGAACCGTGGGATCCGTGCAACAGAAGACTTGTTTACTACTAACTTGAGTCTTATTTGCAGGAAATTATGCATTAGATACTTGTTTCCTAACCTTTGTTTTGTAGATTTTCAATATATACATGAAGACTTTGACACCCTAAAGCTAGGGGAGTTATGTGTCAAATCAATACATTGCAAAATCATTTGCAACATAATTCTCATTAGGATTACATCTCATGACGTCCCCTTGCAAAGTTGCAATCATCAAGGGGGAGCATAATCGTCACAAAGACGAAACCATCTCTTCTTACTTGACGCCCTCACAAAGGGTTGGGCTCATCAAGGGGGAGCTGAGACGAGAATACTTTCCGTCACTTGCTCTCTATACTTTTATTTTCCTTATTTTTACATGTTTTTCTTAAAACAAGATGTTAGTTTCGTTTTCGACGCTCTTTTTGTTTCGACAAAAAGAGGGAGAAGAGAGTAAAAAAACTTCAATTCAAACTTTTACGAATTTTAGTTTTTCCTTAAAATAATTTTATGTTTTGTCATCAACAAAAAGGAGGAGATTGTTAATACAAATAAGCCGTAAAAACATTTATTTATATTTTACGATCTTCTAATGTTTTGTCGATAACAAACGTAAAATCATTTTAACGAAAAAAATAAAATACGTAAATGGTTTGAGCCAATAGTTTACTAACACACTTACGTTTTCACATAAAACACTAAACAAGTAAAAGTGATTTTATGATTTAGTAATACATATGTACAACAACTAGTGTTTACATATTGGGTAAATATATACATAAATAGTATGTATTATAATGGGTAAATATATATGGGTAGAAGTTTAAAGTATTTGACCCATTGACCAAATACATTGAATGTAGTTGGGTAAAACCAATGTCCATGACCCATACCCATG
The DNA here is from genome assembly GCA_019973895.1 of Chrysanthemum seticuspe. NCBI lineage: Eukaryota > Viridiplantae > Streptophyta > Magnoliopsida > Asterales > Asteraceae > Chrysanthemum > Chrysanthemum seticuspe. The sequence goes on along the minus strand of BPTQ01000004.1, from coordinate 68,135,016 downwards.
GAGCATAACCCATAACCCATTGCATGACATCATACATAAGTCATAAATGGATATTATCCATGACCCATGGTTTTAACCCATGACCCATGGACTAGATGCATTGCATCTTGTAGATACATTGTATCTACTTGGATACCCATGGTCCAAAGTTTAGGACCCATGACCCATAACACATGACCCAAAACCCATGAGGAAAGAGGAGCGTCCCACGGATCCCCAGGATTACACTAGACGGATCCCTCAAGTGAGGGATCCGTGGGATCCGTGGAACAATAGCACTTTTTCCTCTATAAATAGTGAGCCATTTCTTCATTGCAACTCACCCATTTCACATATATTTTCTCTTTGAGTTGTAAACTCTCTAACCACAGATCCAAATGATCTTTGTATGTAGTTTTGTTTTTGTGTGATTCTCTAGGTTCCTCTTAAAGGCGAGATCACCACCTTTTGAAGTCGAGCAAGCTCAAGTCCATGAGTTGCCATGCTTCGTCATCATCAAGACTACTGAGGTTCTCTTGGTCATAGTTCTCTTCTTTCTCATTAGAAGTGTAGTGTCGAAGACATAAGTGAAAGATGTCTAAAGGGTCAAGACGAAGACATTAGTGAAAGGTGTCGAATGTCCGTATTGAAAGCACCAGTGAAGGGTGCTTAGAAGTCAAGGCTAAAGTCATTAGTGAAGGGTGCCTACAAGTCAAGTCACAAGGCATTAGTGAAGGGTGCCTAGAGGTCGAGTCAAAGGCATTATTGAAAGGTGCCTAAGGTGTACATTCGATATGGTGTTTCGATGTACAAGATAGACTTATATTGAGTCAAAGGATATTGATATCCTTGTTGATGTTGTCATAAGGAGTGGATCTCCTTAGGGATAGGATTTGTGTAGTGTTGGGTAGTAGTTCCTCTTTTGTAATGGAACTCGGTATCTAGCCTTGTACCGGATAAAGGGTAGGCGACGTTGTGATAGGTTTGGTTCTACCTTGTGGAAGAACCCGGTATCTAGCCTTGTACCGGATAAAAAGTAGGCAACGTTGTGAAGGCTTCTCCACCACAAGGAGTTGGTGTTGTGTAGTGATTACGAACTCTTGAGTAGGTGACTCGGGGAGTGGAGTAGGGCAAGGAAGGTGTCCTTGTAGCCGAACCACTATAAATACTTGTGTTGTGGTTTTGTGCTTCTTACTCTTCATCTTAGTTTTTATTTATCTATATGCTTGTCTATCAACATCCAACACACACGTTCGAGTAGATTGACATAAGTCGATCTAAATAGTTTAAAACATAGTTTTAATTGGTAAAACTATTCAACCCCCCCTTCTAGTTTTTCACAAAACCATTTGTTTCAAGTAGTGGAGGTCGTTGCATAGATTGCCCTTCTTTATAATTTTCAAAACTCATTGTGATCGAAAAGTTTTTAAAATACGATTTACTTTAAAACTTTTGTAAACCTTGCTATTGATGCCAATTGTGGAAAACTAGAAGGGGGAGTTCAATAGTTTTACCAATTTTTAATTTAGTTTCAAAAACTTTAGATTCGATTTTATGTGAATTCGTATGGATGGATACAAAGTATAAAGCAATAAGTAATGTAAGTAATGAAAGCAAGTAAAGTAAAAGATAGAAAGTAATGACACAAGCGATTTATAGTGGTTCGTCTACAAGGACACCTTCCTTGCCCTACTCCACTCCCCGAGTCTCCTACTCGAGATTTCAAGCACTATGTCAACAAGCTCCTTCAACACGGCGGAGAAGCCTCACAACGTCGCTTACACCTTTTCCGGTACAAAGCTAAATACCGAGTCCTTAACATGGGGGACCAAACCAACACAACTATAACACAACAACTATGTGAAATATGAAATACAAGATCTTGCTACAGAAATATTGCGGAGGAACAAATCAATCAAGGACCCCTTGCTTGGATGACTTGTAGTATCTCGTGATCTCGCCTTTGAGAAGGACTTATATGAGAATCACAACAAAAGAAAGAAGAACTACTAGATAGATCAAGAGATCTGAGATTAGAAGTGAGAAGTAATATATGAGAGAGTTTGTAAGAAGAGGGGTGAGTAACAATGAAGAAATGGCTCACTATTTATAGGCAAAAATATCTACTGTAGCCCGGTTCTTACGGATCCCTCACTTGGGGGATCCGTCCAGTGTAATCCAAGGGATCTGGCAATCTGGGTTGTACCAGTCCGGGTTTTGGGTTGCAAACCGGGTCATAGCTCATGGGTATGAGCCTTGGGTACCCAACAAGGTACAATGTATCATGGGTCTTGGGTTATGGGTTATGGATTTACTCCATGGGCATGGGTCATAGGTCTTGGATAATATCCATCCTATTAAACTATTACAACAAATGAATTAATACAACATTTTATGTAAATGACCAAATATATATATACTTTACAAAAATAACATGTATCCTTATAATTTTACTTATGACAACTTTATATTTTTTATCAACAAAACACAAAGAGATCGCTAAATATGAATAAATGTTTTTACGATTTATTTGTATTAACAAACCCTCTCTACCCACTTCCCTAGGTTCCTTTGGTCAATTCTCCTAAGCAAGCAAATACGACCGCAACTTAAAACTACCGAAGCTAGGGTAACTACCAAAGAACTACGCATGCATACATTAGAAACAATAATAGAAATGCGAAAACATAAACAACACAATCAAGGAATCATAACTAGTCTAGCACCAAAGGTGCTTAGCCGATCATATTAAAACACACAATCAATTCAATGTTTAACATAATAAATGAAGACATGAATTAAAGTGTAATGAAATAGAAATCGCTAAAGCTTATCGATGATATGATGTGATTTCTCCCTTGGAAATAGCTCCGTATGCTGAGTATGATCTGCGTTTGGAACCCTCTTCACGTTCTCTGCCTTTTTGTTGTTAGTGAATGATGAATAATGCAGAATTTAGGGCTTTTATTTATAGGCACGATCAGAGTTACGGCATAACTTAATAATGTGGTTACGCCGTAACTTAAATATCTTCAAATATCAATTACCGGTGTGATGATTACGGCGTAACCTTAATAATAGTTACGCCGTAATTCCGTAAGCTCCGTCGTAAAATCGTAAAATGACTACGCCGCAATCTTCAAAGATCCCATCAGAACTCTCGGTATGCTGGTTACGTCGTAACTCATGCTGGAGGTTACGGCGTAACTGATGGAGGCATGAAATTCCACATGACCTAGATGGTTACGACGTAACTTGAGTTGATAGTTACGTTGTAACTGCTGTTGACTTGGTATTCATAAACGTAATCCTAGCTACGACGTAATTGAGAGTAAGAGTAACGCCGTAGCTTCTTCCATAAAAGCATACTAAGGTATAAATCATTAAGTATATCTCCAAAACCGCGTCTCTTTGCTCCTATGCTCATATATTACCTGGAAACGAAATATAAAGGAATAAGAGTATAAATCCATATAAACAACATAAACTATGAGAATAAACGGGGGAAACTGACACTTAAAAATTAGGATTATTTGATGCTATCAGCAATCATTCACTACCATTCCCCTAAAGGAACCTCATTGGTTTGAACAAATGTGTGAGGCTTTCAGCAGTCAACAATCGATTCATGAAGTTAGATCACTTGATAGACCTCCAATGCTCACTCCCAGAAACTATCTTCAATGGGTCAGTCGATTCTTTAGGTTCATCGAACTCAAGAAACCTCACGGCAAATATTTGAAGAAGGTCATCCTTGAAGGCCATTTTCAAGTGTAAACTGTGACGATTCCCGGAGATCCAACAGCTACTCCACTAAGACTTGAAACCATCTCCACAATCCTTGAGAGTCAACTAACTGCAGAACAAATACTTCACCGTGAAACTGATGAGCTTGCAATGGAGTATATTCTTCTGGGCATACCTAATAAGCTGATGAGCTTGCAATGGAGTATATTCTTCTGGGCATACCTAATCCAATTCTTCGAAGTGTTGATGCTCAGAAAACGACAAAGGATATGTGGGAACATGTCCATCTCTTAATGGAAGGCACTGAACTTAATCAAGAAGACATGGAGTCCAAACTTTATCTATCATATGAAATGTTCATGATTCATCCAGGGGAGTCATTAGAGTCTTACTATCATCGATTCACAAACATCATCAATGACTTGGACAGACACAACATCATCTTACCCAAGATTGCTATTAACACAAAGTTTCTGAGTTGTCTCGGTCCTGACTGGGAGAAGTATGTCACATTTATTCCTCAAGCTAAGAACCTTCATAATGCAAAGTATGGAATGTTGTATGATATCTGAAGAACCATCAAAAGGAAGTTGATAAAGATCAAGCTCTCCGTGGAATATATCAACCTTTACCAAGTCCAAATTCACTTGCACTGATTGCTGAGTCTTTTTCTCCCTAATTTCCTCAATTTTCATAGTCGAATTATGCTTTTGTCCAACAACAACAAAACTTTACACATCCTAAACAGACATCGTCAGCCCAGATCAGTCCATATGATTCTCCACCACAACCAAGTGACACTCAACTGGTTCCATATAACAACTCTGATTCAACACTTTACACTAAAACTCAAAATAAAGATGAGGAAGCGTTCAACACATTGAATCAAGGATTTGCTCTTATTGCTCATGCCTTTGGTAGATTTGCAAACAAATCTAACAATCATCTTCGCAATTCTTCAAATACAAGGAATCAAGCTGTTATCCAAAATGGAAGGGTTGAAGTTCATAATCGCAATTATGGACGTCCGATGGGAACTGGTGGTTATGTGGGAAATTCAGGCAGTGGACAAGGGTATAATGCTACTGGTAGGAATAATGTGGCTGCTCCTCAGCAAAGGGTTCAAATTTTTAATAATGGAAATACAAAAAATGGGAACACGGTCATTCGATGCTACGACTGTAACGAAAAGGGTCATCTGGCTAATGCATGTCCAAAACCAAGAACTAGAGGCAGTGCATATCACAAGCAGGCATTGCTCTTGTCTCTCAAAGATGAAGCTGGTGGAACTCTCACTGACATAGAACAAAGCTTCATGGCTTATTCAGAATCTGATGATGATATGGAGGACTTGCAAGCTAATGCAGTTGTGATGTTAATGGCAAACATGCAAGAACTTCACATGAGTAACACAGGACTAGTCTATAATACTGATGGGTTGTCTCAGGTACTGGATCCTAATATGTGTCTCATACATGATCTTATATCTCCATCTACATCTGCATCCGACAAGGAGCAAGATGTTCAACATGAGCCATCAACATCTCCTCAAGACGATGATCAAGTTAACCCCGTGGTTACATTTGATGATCCAATTGATGAATTTTTTGATGATCAAGTTGAAGAAATTGAAACTTCGTCTTATCCAGATCCAGAGCTCATGACCTTACTTATGACCACCAAATCTCAAGTTGAAAAACGCAATGAAATCAATGTAAACTTAAAAGCCAAAGTTGCATCATTGACTATGGATATTGAGTGCTACAAAACACAACTTGCAAATTTTGAAACACAAGAAAAAAGATAAGATATTTTTGAAGTTGCTTTTCAAAAGGCATATGTTAAAGAACAAAAATTAGAACATCAGATACGAGAACTAGTCGCTTCCAAAAAAAATTTGATCTCTCATATGGAACAAAAAAAAAATTAGAACACAAACAACAAGTTGACACTCTCACTTCTGAACTTCAAAAAACCAAACTTGAGTTGTCATCTTGTCAAACTAGTTTTTCAGAATTTAAACAAGTGTCAAGGAAGCTAGTTGATCTGTATCTTGATGAAATCATCGATTTGGAAAAAAAGATAAAAGAGTTTCAAAATATCGTTTATAAACATGGCGAGTCTATCAGAACAATTGAAAATTTCACTTTCAAGCCAAATCCCAAAGGATATGGGCTTGATCTTGCAGACGATAAACCACATTTTTTAAACAGAGCACTCAATGCCAATCCAAAGTTGTATAGTGTAAAACAATTACTTGGTAATTATATTATGTGTGTTGTTGTATATAATTGTGAAGAAAGTCGATTAAAAATAAGCAATGTAAAATATAACAAACCTTTTGATTATTCAAAATTGCCTCATATTTCGGAATCTTTTGTTCCTCAGCGGGAAAAAACTGAAACCTTGGGTTATCGCACAAATAAATGAGTCATCTTCTGACGTTGGTCCCGTTAAACTTGTTGCACAAATAAATGGTCATTTACCTTCAAGTGAAATCAAACCATTACTAAAAAGATGTCTTGTTCTCAGATATTTTGATACATTCATGGAAGACATTAAAATTTTGGAAGAGGCAATTGAACGAAATTCTGAGGCAAAAGCTGCAACTTTTTAATCGGCTTATGCCAAAGAACAAAGACAAATCTTTCAAACCCAGTTTTTACCCCATGTTCAACATCTGCGTCTGTGTGCAACACATTGGGAACGGGAACTTCTAAATGAAGTATAACAAATGAAAAACACTTTCAATGCAACTGAAAAATCGATTTCAAATCCCAAAAGAAAAAAATAAAATTATTAAAAATGATGTTGATCGACTCTTAGAAGATGTTATATGTGTTGATACTATCTCTATTGTGTTGTATTATGCTGCTAAATCTTCTTGTGATAATGTTATTGCTGCTGATACATCTTATGAGGAAAATGATAATGTGAAACAAATCAAAATTTTAAAAGATGAAAATAAGTGTCTGGTGAAAGAAAATTCTGAAATCAAATGTCGTCTTCATTGCCTTCAAAATGATAGCATTGATCGTGAATATGCTTTACAAAACAAAGTCAACCAGTCGGCTGAAAAATCTTTTGAACCAAGACTTGAACGACTGGATGATGAAAACGCGTCTTTGAAATATCAACTTTTCAAATATGAACAAGAAATTGAAAAATTCAAAAAGAAATACGGAACCATATTTGATTTGCTCAAAAAGACACATGCTAAAACTTCAAAAGAACTCGATTAGCACCATGTTTACACTCGTGAAGTGATGGATGAAAATGAAAACTTACACTCTAAAATTCAAGACCTGAATCACATTATCGTCGAGTTAAAAGAGAAATTGGTTAAATTCAAGAAAGGAAAATCTAGCAAAGTTTAGGTTTTAGGGTTACAAAATGAGAGGAGGGATACTTATTACTAACTTGTGCCGAAATTGCCAATTCTCAAACCTCCAGGACTCACGGCGTAATTTAAGTACAAGGGCCAATAGTGCAATTTTTCCAATCTTTTAACAAAACGGCTCTCGGGGATCGTTTCGGCTATCAAAAATTGTCGTGAGACCACGAAACTTGCGCCATTATTTTTAAAAATATTTTTCTAATAAAAATGACTATTTATTTGAATATTTTTGCTTAAAACGTCATAATTAAATAAACAAACGTATATTATGTCTAGACTCGTGTCGGGACGCGTTGTGCTAAATTTCTCATATATCCCGAGATAACCTCTCGTTTTACGAGATAACCTCTCGTTTCCGAACCAAATAAATCCAAATATACTCGCATTTAATAAAAATTTAGAAATGAATACGATGTGGTATAAAATAGATTTTGAAATTTTACCGGTTGTCACATTTTGTAACCCGTTTTGGTTTACCTCTTTTCAACCGAGTGATGATATGACTAATTCATGTGCCTAGTTTTATTCCTAAAAAGGATCTTTAAACACATGGCTCAATTAATGATAAATAAGAGGAGTGAGAGAGTAAGTGCAATACATGTGTTATAAAATGAATAGATTAGTCATAAAATTAGTCACATGAATTAGTCATCTCATTTATTTTTCACAATAATATTGTAACGATATTTATTAAGGTGCAATTTGGTTGGAGGGTTTAAAGATAAAGGATTGGGATTTGGACACCAAAAGTGACATTTGGTATCTTTTCGTTTGCAATCCTTATGGTAGTCACACTTTTACTGATACATTTTTTTATTCCTTACTAATTTGGTGGCTTTTCAACAAAACCTATGGGGTTCATATTTTTCCTCTCCTCTCGCAATCACTTTAATACTTATATTAAAATATAATATTTAAATACTATTTAATTATAACATCAATTAAAATATATTTTCCTTCTCTTCATCATAAATCAAAATCCAAATCCAAATCTAAATCAAAATCAAAATCCTAAACCTATCTACAAACCAAACAGGCCTTAATAATTCTGTCCTACAAAGAACAATTTTTTTTTATTGAGTATCATTATGTATGCGTGTTGCAGTTCAATTTTGAACATATCTTTAGGGTAGTGACTAGTGATTGACGCACTCCAAAAATTTTAGGCAGTTGTACTTTAAATATAACTTGTTTTAACCGCTTGTATATTGAGTGTCATAAATTTTTGAAGTGTGCCAATAACTTTCTTTATCTTTAACGCGAGAAACGTTTTATTTGATAGTGTATGTAATTCGAGTGAGTGTAAAAGTGTGTAAAATGTAAACATAAACTAAAAGGTAGTCGCCTAATTCTTGTAACTCATGTTTGATGGACAAAATATAACATATGTTCTAATTTGCAACACTAGAATGATTTTCACTTATACGAACCGACACTGTAGCATTTGAACATTATAAATTGATAATGTGTATGGATTTATTTAATTCTTAAAACCATGGTTGTAAAAAACGTTAAGCGCTAGTCGGATGGTCGATCATCACCTAGCTATAATCGCTCGAGGTAGGGCATAGGTCAGGACTAGTCAGGTTGGACTTATCTATATAAAAGTTTAACATTATATGTATATTAATAAATTTTATAATAAATAACTAAGTGGGTATTAAAAAAAGATTGCATGTTGTGCATTAAAATGTAAATTAGGGCTTTGATTAGTAGTTAAATTGGGGTTTTGTTAAGTAAGTATCATTTTTTCTTTCTTTTCTAGCGACCATCTCATATTTCTCTATCTTTTTTTTTTCTTTTCATTTACAACAATTATATCCCATTTTTTTTCACACCATTTAAAAATAAGATCCGTACAATTGAAAAAAAGAAGAAAAACAAAATCAAATGAAAAAACGGTGTTGATCGTCTTGACAAGCGTTGACCATCTTTTTGGCCAATTTTGTAAAATCACGGCGGCAGGTGGCCTCCTAGGCCCTTTTTTACAACGCTGTTTATTAGGCTGTAAACGAACTGAACGTTTAGTGAACATGTCATAAACCGTTCGGTAAAAATTTCGTTTATGTTCGTTTATTTATTAAATGAACGAACATGAATATTATTTTACGTTTGTTTAGTTAAATGAACGAATATGAACATAAGTCGCGTCCGTTCATTTATGTTCGTGAACGTCCAATTATGCCTTCGTTTATGTTCATTTTTTTTTTAGAACGACAACTTTTATAGAAAGACTAGCAAGAAGCTAGCAACAAAACATTACAAAGAAATCAATTGGGGGTTTTTAAGCCAACTCTCCCACGTAAAAAACTTATTACATCTACTCGAACACCAATTAAAAGATAAAGCCACTATCTCGTCAAATATCACCGAACGTCTTGGAGCAGACGTATCAAAAACTGTTCTATTACGGAAGCCCCACATGTACCACCAATAAGAAGCAAACACTCCATCCAACAACGCCTTCGTACCAGCAGGCATACGAATGGATAAAAACCAAGACTGCCAATCCGAGAAAGACTCTAGAACCTGCCCATCCAGCTCCCACCATCGACAAATTCTAAAGAAAACACTCCTCACAATAGGGCATTGAAAAAAAACATGTTGAGATGTCTCCACCGAACCTTTACAAAGCGGACAAACTACAGAATTCAACACTACTCCTTTACGGGACAAATTGTAGCGAGTAGGGAGACAATCCCTTCGAGCCCTCCAAACAAAGATATTGGTCTTAATAGGCACCCACTTCACCCATCTCGTAGCCTCAGGGGAAGAAGGAAGAACCAAATCGTCTAAAAAATTTCGAACGTCTTTAACCCGAAAATTCCCATCTCCTGCTAAATCACAAACCCATCTGTCGGCATTTGGCACAAGGGAAACATTCGACAAAGCAGAAAGAAGGGCTTCCCACTGTTGACGTTCAACCCCATCTCTCACTCTTCTCCGAAAAGATACATCAATCGACCTACCACCTAATTTATTAGCAACCGAAATATCTTTCTCCAAATCTAAAGCATACACCCGCGGAAACTGATCACAAAAGGAAACATCCGAATTCCATTTATCGAGCCAGAATTTAGTAGAACAACCATCACCTATTCTCTTCTTGCAATGGGACATGAAATCAAAACCGATATCCTTCAGAGACTGAACTTCGCGAATAATAGCTGACCAAACAGATGTTGTCTTGTCTGAATGTAAGACAAGCCGATCCCCATGAATACCTTGAATAACCTTAGACCAAAGAGACCCGTCATTGGTTAAGAAACGCCACACCCACTTAAGCAAAAGAGCACGATTAAGAGCGTAAAAACTAGACACACCAAGACCACCATGACTCTTAGACGCTAACACTTTCTGCCACGCAACCCAAATAATCTTTCTCTCCTTGGGATCCGCACCGTTAAAAAACTTTCCCCTAATAGCTTCCATTTCTTTTAACACACCTTTAGGAGTCTTAAATATAGACATATGATATAAAGGAGAGGCACCAAGCACCGATTTCAATAACGTGAACCTACCTCCGATGGATAATGTCTTAACCTTCCAATTAGACAACCTAGATCGAAGCTTGTTAACAACCTCAACCCAAGCCGCCCTCTGATTCATAGAGTCTCCCACCATAACCCCAAGATAACGAAAGCGATTACACATAACCGTGCATCCAATTCTAGCTGCTGCCTGATCAACAACGGGCCGAGGAACACCCACACCCAACAAGTGACACTTCTGAATATTAATATTCAATCCGGACGCAAAATGAAAACATTGCAAAATCTTAACAACGCTCTTCAAATTAGTTTGAGACCATTCACCAATGAACATGGCATCATCTGCATAGAAGAGGTGTGATATAGATACAGACCCATTAAGACGTAAACCACTGAACATACCTTCAGAAGAAGCACGGGCCATGGACAAATGCAACGATTCCATTATCAAAATAAAAAGAAACGGGGACAGCGGGTCTCCTTGTTTTAACCCTCTATAGAACGAGAACTCGGCTGTGGGACTCCCATTCACCAGAATCGAGGCCCTCGCCGAACACAAAGTTCCTTGAATCCATTTACACCAATTCGGCCCAAATCCAAAAGCCTTCATAACGTCTAAAAGATAATCCCAACGCACCGAGTCGTACGCCTTAGCAAAGTCAACTTTAAAAAACATCGCCTGTTTATTGTGCTTTTTACACCAGCTAAGAATTTCATTTAAGATAAAAGGACCATCCAAAATATTCCTCTTGGCAAGGAAAGCTGATTGCGTATCGGATATAATATCGGGAATAATGTTAGCCAACCGATTAGCAAGAATCTTCGTGACGACCTTGTATAAGCACCCAATCAAACTGATCGGTCTATAAACCGACACATACTTAGCATCCGAAGTCTTAGGAATTAAGGCAATAAACGACGAGTTACAACCCGCGAAAAAGAGCCATTAGCAAAAAAGTGTTCCACCGCGCTACAAAAATCTGGACCGATAAAACTCCAATACTTTCGAAAAAATTCAAACGAAAATCCATCCGGTCCCGGAGACTTATTTTCACCACAGCTCCAAACAGCTCTACGAATTTCCTCGCGAGAGATATTACTGTCCAGATCCACAATCTGGTCAGGAGATAAACGCTTGTTAAACTGAAAGTTTATCTTAAAACGCGATTGGGAAGGTTGTTTAAACCTATCTTGGAAATGATTTGTGAAAATCTCTTTCACCACAACAGGATCAGTACACCAATTCCCGTTTTCAAACACACCCCGAATAGCTAAATGAGACCTTTTCTTATTAATGATTCCATGAAAAAATTTTGAGTTTTCGTCTCCTTCAATAGCCCACTTTATTTTAGATTTCTGCTTAGCATCACTGGAAGCCACGATGTTCAGATCATGAAGTTGACGCGTCAGCTCCACTCTTTTAAGGAGAATATGATCAGAAGCATTCCCACTATCCAATAATTTATCAATGTCGCCTAATTCCCGAACAATAGCATTCCTGTTCCCAAACTGTTCAGCTTTCCTCTCTTTAACCCAACTTCGAATAATAGATTTAAGATCTTGAAGCATTTTCTTAAAACGGACCATGGCATTAGAATCCGAATGAGAAAAGGAACGCCAATCGTTTTCCACCATATCATAAAATTTCGAACGTCTTTAACCAGAAAATTCCCATCTTCGTTTATGTTCATTTATTTATTTATTTTTGTATATCATATTTCTTAATTGTATAATTTTAAAATTGGTTTGTTTAAAAAAGAGACTTATAAACAATATATTGTGCATAATCTAATAAAGTTTATGTTTGTTTGTCAACGTTCATTTATGTTCGATCGTTTATGGTCGTTTAGTTTCTTAATTAACGAATATAAACGAAAATGAACAATTCATTTTCTTAATAAACGAACATGCCCCCCAAAACTGTTGTTCCCGTGGTTTTCTTGTCGGCCCTCCATGCCCCCTGCCTCCCTTCTTCGTCTGTGGTTGTTTCAGCCCTCTGCTTTACTGCCCTCTCCTCATCTATATCTCACTGCTTAAGGTTGCTCCCCCCCGCTTCAGGGTTGTCGTCCGCACCTAAACTTCGGTGCCCGTCCAGGTCCGCCAGTTCTTTTAGCCTCCACCCTCTCGTCCTCTTGTCAGGTCAGTCTCTCTTTCCTTCACTCCGATACGCACACACCTGCTGGTCGTCGGGCAAGGTCATCCCGGCGCCTGACCAACACTTGCCCGCATCTTCCTCTCCGCGACCACGACCGGCCGCCTCGATGATAACCAGCCCCGCGAGTACCCCCCACACCCCAACACCACCCACCACCACAACAACCACACACCCAAACCCCTTTCAGCCTTACACCCCCCCACACGATACCACCTTTCTACAACACCCCAACCAAACTAACATCCTAAAATAATACTAATATGTAGTTCAACCAACCACCAACAAACATGTACATTACTCAACACAACACCACGAACACTCTAACTTGTGTGTACTCACCCAACACCCACCCACCACCCTTCAATGTTCTTCTTCCACCACATCACGTACATTTTTTCTTACCAACACACCCCAACCAATCCTCTGAAATTTAACCATCCCCCGTCTCGCACACACAAATCTTCTCACCTCTCAAATTGAACACACACAAAACTTACAAACGTACACGATACGTATATCTTCCCCCACAGACCAACATCATCATATTACACCGAGCTCAACAACACACAACAAAAACCGCACATTCCCACCCCCCTACTGTTCTCTTTCTGCACCCCTTCTTTCTAAACCCCACGCAACATTTATACACATCTCACACCAGTTTATCTTATACTTTTTTCTAATAATCTTTTTTTTTACCAACGGCACAGTATATACACGTCCCCTCCCCTCACGACTCTCGTAGTCCCACCTAGAGAGCGACTACATGCGCCACATTTCGTCGCCACAAGGTGACACTGTCCCATACGACACACAGGTCACACATATAGCTAGACTCGAGTGGAATTTGAAAGTATGTTAGCTAGCTTTAACCCTTAACAAAATATATTAGCTAGATGTGTAATTCTGAAAAAGTACGTTGCGTACCTTTAGCTTTCACCCATAATTTTCATTACAATATCTCTTTTGAATGATTCTGATTGGTTGATAATCTCGAAAAAAGTGGAGAATATTCCGGAAATATTACAAATACAATTAATGATTAATTGTGATTGGATGAATTATATTATTACAATAAATTGTAGTAAAACAAAGCATCTTAACGACAACCCTTAGGGCTGTTGTTAGCAAAACCATTGTTTTAATTTATGATGTCGCCGAATAAATCTTACATTACAAAGGTAAAAGACAAACTAAAATTTAGGTAAAGAGTACACTTATATATCTAATATATTCATAATGTTAAAAGAAGTTCTAGTGATAAGTTCAAAATAAATAAAATATATGATAAAAATACATTCATAAAAGTGTTATGATTTGCAATGGCAAAGAAGAGTTTAAAAAATATCCGATGTTCAACTGTAAACTTGGTATATAAAATAGCAAACAGAAAAAATAGTAGATAGGTATAAAACATGAAACTATTCCTTCATTAGCAAAGAATTTTAGCAATCATCAACATCAAACTTGGGTAATATTTTGCATTATTAGATATTGAGTAAAGTATAAAATACATCAATATGGTTTGTTCATTGTCCCGTTTTACATTCGTGTAATTTTTTTGGCAAACAAACATCTCACTGTAAGTAATATTAGCCACCATACATCCATCCGTTAGTAAAATTAGTTAATAGGGATTAACGGTGAAAATTATTTCTCTGTTATCTGCTAATAAAAGAGAAAATATTTGCATCGTTAGTCTTCAGGACTAACGATGCAAATATTTTTTGGAAAATTATTAAGAGATAAAAAAAATTTCTCATTTTCGTCCGTTTTTATACGTTTTCGTCGTTTTTCATACGTTTTCTTACATTTTTATACATTTTCATCCACTTTTGTCCATTTTCGTCAGTTTTTAAATCATTCTAATCATCAAAATCATACAAAAAAGAGCATCATCATGAACACCCAAATGAGCAGCTAACTTTATAACCGGAAAGTTATAATATATCTAATCCATTAGTTCATTGGGATACCTTCCACTTTAACTCCATACTATTTATATGTTTAAAGATTTTTATAATCGGATTAATATGGATTGTATAATCGTATCTTTCAAGTTATTTTTATTTAGGTTATTATACAAAAAAGTCACTAAAGTTTACGCGAAAATTGTTTTAAGTCACTAAACTTTCAAAGTGATCATCCAGGTTACTGAACTTTTAAAATAATCATTTTGAGGTTACTGAACCTATATAAGAATATAACAATCATTTTGAAACATATTAAGGCTTGGAAACATTTGTGTCCATGAATCATCTTGTTCTTGCATGGTTTCCAATGTTGTACTTGTTTCGGAAATCTTCGTATGTGCATAACTTCTTTAATTCTTCGCTTTTTATTTTTCTTTTCTTGTACTTGGCTATATTTAACTAGCATACACACTTTTATATGATTAAGTAACAAAATTCTATTAATATAACCAAATATGATGCAAAGTAACGATAACGCAACTAAAAACATACTCAATCTAAGCGTTATCAAGAACCATTTCCTTTAAGTGAACATTAATCAACTAAAATTAATCAACTTGTGCACTTAGATGTGTGAGGTCCTTATAAAGTCACTAGCAAAGATGGTTATAAAAATTCTGTAATTATAGTTGATGACTTTTCAAGGGCAATTTAGGTTTACATGATAAAAGAAAAAGATGATGTCTATGATTCCATTGTTAATTTTAATTAAATGTTATCAAAACAGTTTGAAAGTAATGTAAAACTTTTTATAAGTGATAATGGAAAAGAGTTTGTTAATAACAAACTCCAACAGTTTCGTCATAATAAAGGAATATTGCATCAAATTTCTTGTGCTTACAACAAAATGGATTTGTAGAAAGGAAACATAAGCATCTTCTTAATGTTGCTAGATCCTTTATATTTCAAGAGGAATTACCTCTCTATATGTGACCTGAATGTGTTCTCACTGTTGTCTACATTATTAACAGGTTCTCTTCTGTGTTGTTTGACAAGTCTTCTTTCTTCTTTGTGTATAGGCATGACCCTTCACTCTATCATATTAGGGTTTTTTGTTGCTTATGTTATGCTACAATTCTTAACAATTTTGATAAGTTTAGTAGCAGGTCTGAAAAATGTGTCTCTATTGGTTACTCTAATGAGAAAAAATATTATAAACTTTTAAGTTTGGAAACAAAAAGTATTTTTTATTAAAGAGATGTCAAATTTTATGAAACTATTTTTCCTTTTAATATGAAAAGTAATTTACAAAAACAAGTCTTTGAAACCGGTGTGTTGAAATATTTAAATCACAAAAACTTTTTTGATGTTGATAACCCTAAAAGACCCAATGATGAAGGGATAATGACTTCTTATGATGATGGCACTAAGTTACAACTTCTTTAGATGAAAATACAAACCCTGAGGACACTGTTTCACTTGTTACATATTATGTTGATATAAATTATGATCTTGACTCTGATTCTGTTGAGTCCAATTCTGAACAATAAGGCTCGCCAACCATTACAACAAGAAGGTCTACCAGACCTACTTGAATGCCTAAAATCCTTAATAATTTTGTTGTTGAAGGAAAAGTCAAGTATGGCATTGAAAGAGTAGTTAATCACTATAATTATGATTCTGATAGTTACTGTTTTGCCTCTAGTCTTAATAAAAGTGTTGAACCTACATGTTATGAAGAGGTTATTCTTGATCCTAATTAGGTTAATGCTATGAATTCTGAAATTGAGGCTGAAAATAGAAATAACTCTTGGATTATTACTGGATTGCTTGCTAATAGAAAACCCATTTGTTATAAATAGGTTTAGAAAGGTTAAATATAAATCAAATGGTGAAATTGAAATATATAAGGCTAGATTAGTTGCTAAAGGCTTTAACCAAAGAGAAAGGTTAGATTATAATGAAACTTTTCCTCTTGTTGTGAAAATGTCTACTATTAGATTGCTTATTGCTTTCTTTGTTAAAAATAAGTGGTCTCTTTTTCAACTTGATGTTAATAATGCTTTCCTCTGTGGTGATTTGGACGAGGATATCTATATGACTACCGCTAAAGGATTTCTGATGAAAAGAACAAGAACATGGTCTGTAAACCTAAAAAGCTCTTTATGGCCTTAAGCATGCACCAAGAAAATGGAATGAAAAACTTTTCAATGTTCTTAAAGAACATGGTTTTGTTCAATTTGTTAATGATCATTCTCTATTTACAAAAACTAAAAATGATAAGTTTATTGCTTTATTGGTTTATGTTGATGACATTGTTCTTACAGGAAATTGTATAAGTGAAATTGATCAGTTTAAAGTTTTTCTTAAGACTAAATTCAACATAAAATATTTGGGATCACTTAAATATTTTCTGGGAATTGAAGTGATCAAAACTGATAATGATCTTTGTCTTTCTAAAGAAATTATTGTCTTGAGCTTCTTAAAGAGTTTGGTTTCCTTGGGTGTAAACCTGTGTCTACTCCCATGGAGCTAAATTCTGTTCTTTCTTTCACTCTTACTCCTGATGATCCTTTGTTAGAAAAAAATATTGGGTATCAAAAACTTCTTGGAAAACTTATCTACCTAACTCATACTAGACCTGATATTGCATATTAAGTCCATTGTCATGCTCAATATATGCATTCAACTTTAAAGTCACATTTGACTTCTGCTCTCAATGTCTTAAGATATCTGAAAGGTGCTCTACGTAAAGGCATAAGGTATAGTTATATTGTTAATGATAATATGTTGGAAGGATGCAGTGATGCAGATTGGGCTAAATGTTTAAAAACAAGAAAATCTATAACTGGATATTGTATCTTTTTCACAAGTGTCTGATGATGCGTGGTTCGAGGTCGAATGACTTTCTTTTCCAAGAGCAAGCTTTACAACCCACTAGGCAGTGTACCTAAACGTTGTAGTGTAGTATGGGTATGCGCAGGGGTTTGATCGTTCTCTAGGGGAATAGAGATGCTAGTCAAGATGTATGACGAAAAGGCAAGGGTGAGGGTGATTCTTTTTAGTCTTTTTATATATTTTTTTTAAACCAATTAAAATCTCGGGGTTGAAGAGTGGGGGTTTGTCTTTTTCCAATTAAACTAATTACTAATTAATAAAATAAAAGCTATGGATTGTAGGAAGAGTTCTTATAATAACTAAAAGCGTGTTTACTTAGATTTACTTACTCCATAGTTATCTTTTATTGGTCGGTTGAATTGTCACATCCTTATTTTAATTTAGGTGTTGTATTTCATGTTTTAGTCATAGGGGCGGTGCTAAATTCCCTAATTCTATTAGTGTATAAGTCTCCTCTAAAATACCCGGGATCGCCAAGTACCAAGGTATCTCCCCCGAATATCCTAGTATCTACAAGCCGCAACTCACATAATAAATACAACGGGAGCCTACTAGTGAAGTCTAAGGCTAATCGCTATTTAGGACGTTCAAGCTTACAAAAATGAAAGAAAAAGCCAGTTTTTATTAATCTAGTGTGACAACCAATTCAACAAGTGACAACCTAATATTAATTAATAACTAGGTTTCATTGGATCTAAGCAAACACTAATTAATTTAGTTATACATGATAGAGATGCAAGAACACAAGCAAACAATCACATAAGAACTAAACATGGTGATATAATGGATAAACAAACTTATCTTTGATTGATAATGTGGGGTTAGAACCCCTAAGAACTGTCCAAGTCGGACTAAAAACATTTTAGGTGTTGCTCTCCAAAATACCATACAAAATACATAAAATTCGATGTCTATATATAGATTTTACAACTACGACGGCGTCGCCTTTTGCTAGTGACGCCGTCTAATCGCCGCCATTAGGGTTTCATCTTTGCCAAGTCATCACTGGGACGATGTCACGTTGGAGCTTGTGATGCCGTTTGGGTTGTAGATGATGTCGTCTTGAGAAAGAGTTGGCCGTCTGGTGTAAAAAGATTGTGCGATGGGAATGTTGAAATACACGTGACACCATCACTTATTAGGATCAAAAAGTGACATGAGCCGTCACTTGAGAGAGTTTGGACCATGTAGAAAGTGAGGCGTCGCCCTAGGATTTGAGACGCCGTCCAGAAGGCTGTTTGCACCATGTTTTCTTAACTTAGTCGTTTTCTTCATATTTTCGTCCCTTTTTGTCCAAAAATGGTTCATTCCAGCATTTTGCTTCCAAATGACCTAAAATGGAAAAGGAAATATTTTAAGCAGTAACGAATATAAAATGTAACGTTTTAGGGCTTAAATGACCCCCTAAAAATGTATGTTTTAAATCCTTATCAATTATCCCTACACTTGGGATTTGCTTGTCCTCAAGAAAATATACTTTTTGCTAATCAATTTATGAGTTAGGGGCCATTTCGCATTGGTTTAAAACAATCTACAACAAATAAAAGTTCCACAATAATAAAAACAAGCACGGATATTATACACTAGCCCCTCACAATTGGTGTTTGGATTCTCTCATCTATCGGGTGTATATGAAATATAACATGTAAGGAAATGGAAGATAAACACTCTCTACCTGACATAGCACATAGATTATCATAAGCTTGAGATTAGATCAAACCTCTACCATTTTGGCGTAAGCACCTAGGTATAACTATCACAAAGGTCTTTACAAAGGGTTATTATGTTAGGCTTCTGGTAGGGAATAAAAGGGTTTTGTTGGATATGAGGAATTTTTAGTGGTGACAAGTCAAAAATCTAAGTTAAATGCATCTAAAATGTGGTGTTGTTAAGCCAAGACTCGACTCACTAATAACTTTGAAGAAAATCAAAACATAAACATAAAACATAAAGGATAGATGTAGGATGGTAGTCCGTATGTTTTTCTCTTTCTTTTTTCTATATTTTTTTTCTTTTTCTTGATTTTTTTCTTATTTTGTTTTTTTTTCATTTTTTCATTTTTTTTTGTTTTTTTTTCATACATTCTTACCCTACCTTCCTCTAAGATAACATCAATGTAGAGGGATTTATAAGAGCATCCCTACATTTGAGTTTTTATTTCTCTAACACTATTGACCCAAATTGAAAAGATCAAAACACTTGGAGTAATTAATTACGTAGACAAAGGGAATTTAAATTTAACGTTCCTTCTCGTTACTCCATAAAATACTACTTAACCCATGAGTCGCAATTGTCCCAAAACTGTGTATAAAGGATATGACTCAACTTAGCAACCATACAAGTAACTAGATAATTGAACTAAGGGTTAAACAATAGTTACAATAATGCACTAAAGATGAGTGCATACAAGGTGAGCTAAGGCGATTTGTGTGTAACATTTGGGGTTGGATTGTAAATAATGTTCTTCATTGATATTCTGGAAACCAGAACATCACGAGAACCGCGAAAAAATAGGCTCTGAGGGGTTAACTAGGGGTAGATGATGCATGAGTTCGGGGTCAAAAGACTTCCTTTCCTACGAGAAAGCTTTACAACCCACTAGGCAGTATACCTAATCGTTGCAGTGTAGTATGGGTAAGCCAGGGGGTTGATCGTTCTCTAGGGGAATAGAGATGCTAGTAGAGATGTATGACGAGAAGGTGAGGTTGAGGATGATTCATTTTAGCTTTTATATTTTTTAGGAAAACAAGTAAAATCTCGAGGTTTAGGAGTGGGGGCCTGGGGGGTGGTACTTCTACCAATATTAACTACTTACTAATTTAAACTAAAAAACTAATTAACTAATGAAAAAGAAAGTAAATATGGATTGATTGATTGTGTTTCTTATGATAATAAAAAGCGTGTTTACTTAGATTTTCTTACTCCCTAGTTATCTCTTATTGGTCGTTTGAATTGTCACATCCTCATTCTAATTGGTGTGTTGTATTCCGTGTTATTCATAGGGGGTGCCTAATTCCCTAGTTCTATGAATTATAACTCTCCTCTAGACTATCCGGAATCGCCAAGTACCATAGTATCTCCCCCGAATACTCTATTATCCTAAAGCTACAACTCACGCAATAAAAACAATGATGGCTCAAGTGTACTCTCAAGCTTTGTGCTATTTAGGACGTTCAAGCTCGCAACAATTAAAGAAGATGCTAGTTTTCCTTACTCTAGCATCTACCAATTAAAACAAGAGACAAGCTAATAATAAACAACAACTAGGTTTCATAGATCTAAGCAAACACAATAATAATTTAGCTACGCATGATAGATAAGCATGAACACAAGCAAACAATTAAACATAGGATAAACATGGTGATATATTGGATTAACAAACTTATCTTTGAGTGTAAAAAAGGGTTTGGAACCGATACTTTAACATATGCTAGACAATAATTGGGGTGACCGATACTTTAACATGGAATTTCCAATTCCTAACAATCTCCACCTAAGGGAGGTCACCCCATGATATACATTTTGCTTCCTAGCATTCTATCTTTGACTTCGTTCTTGAGCTCGTAGACTTGGATTCTTCACTTCCGTAATCTTTGTGCTTAAGTAGTGCAACTTCAAAGTCCGAATGCTTTGTACTTTAAGTGGAGGTCTTTGAACTGATCCACATCTTTGATGATCTTCGAGCTTTCTTTGAGATCATCAGCCATAGTAAATCTCTGGATCACCCTTTATTGTGTTGCCATCATGTGATGTTGTGACTTTTGGACCGACATGCTCACACTTTTGAATCATGACATCTTTCCATTAGAGTAGTGGAAGCTTTACTGGTTCATGATATTTGCAGCAGTGTAGCAGAAGCATAGTATGAAAATATCAGAACCAGGTTATGTAGATATGCACCAGTCATGATTTCTTCAATTAAGTGTGGATGCTGTGAGCATGCGGCTTTGGATTGACTCCTCAATTCTGATCAACTGCAACCGTCCAAATGTACCTGCAAACAACAGTTAGCAATAAAACACAAGAAAGTGTCTTTGATCACTTTCGTTGAATTGAGGTACATGGCCCACGGTTCCCCGTTGATCAGTACAAGTACTGCCTGTGAACAGGTAGGATTCCTAAGAATCTCCTTGACAGGGTTTCGCAGCTGTTCTAGCTGTTCTCAAACCGGAACGTCTCAAAGAAGACAACACGGAGTGAGTGAACCAGTGAATTGAGATTCACTGATGGATGAAAAATGATTTGAAAAACAATCGCGTATTGCTTAGAAGAAAGAGTTTTGCAATACGACGAAGGTTTTATGAGAAAGATCAATTTTCAATCATAAATACTTTTTGTAGGATATTGGATTTCATAAACACATAACAAACAATAATATGGTCGAATTATTTAGAGGTTTTAGAGAGAGAAAGTGGGAGCCTTTCTAGAGAGAGAAAGTGAAAGAAAACATAGAAGGTTAGATTAAGATGAATGAAAGGTCCAACCCTCTACCTTGGGAGGTAGAGGGTATTTATAGTTACAAACATAACGACCTCCTATCGGCCTGTGGATCAGGTATACATTGGGTAAAGACCCGTCCTTCCTCCACGATGTTGCTCTAAACTAAATAGCTAACTAAATAACTAGTAAATAACGTAATGTCTACGAGCTAAATTATGCTAGATTATATATGGGGTGACCGACACTTCACTATGGAATTTCTAATTCCTAACAATCTCCCCCTAAGGGAGGTCACCCCATGTTTTACATTTTGAATCCTAGCATTCTATTTAATCTTCAGTCTTGAGCTCGTAGACATAAATTCTTCAACTTCCGCATCATTTATGCTTTAGCAGTGATACTTCAAAGTCCGAGTGCTTAGTACTTTCAGTGGAGGCCTTTAACTGATCCACATCTTTGATGATCTTCGAGCTTTCTTTGAGATCATCAGCCACAGTAAATCTCTGGATCACCCTTAGTTGTGTTGCCATCATGTGAAGTTGTGACTTATGGACCGACATGCTCACACTTTTGAATCATGACATCTTTCCATCAGAGTAGCGGAAGCCTTACTGGTTCATGATATTTGCAGCAGCGAAGCATAAGCATAGTATGAAATATCAGAGCCAGGTTATGTAAATATGCACCAGTCATGATTTCTTCAAATTAAGTGTGGATGCTGTGAGCATGCGGCTTTGGATTGACCCCTCAATTCTGATCAGCTGCAACCGTCAAAATGTACCTGCAAACAACAGTTAGCAATAAAACACACGAAAGTGTCTTTGATCACTTTCATTGAATTGAGGTACACGGCCCACGGTTCCCCGTTGATCAGTACAAGTACTGTCTGTGATCAGGTAGGATTCCTAAGAATCTCCTTGACAGGGTTTCGCAGCTGTTCTAGCTGTTCTCAAACCGGAACGTCTCAAAGAAGACAACACGGAGTGAGTGAACCAGCAAATTGAGATTCACTGATTGATGAAAAATGATTTGAAAAACAATCGCGTATTGCTTGAAGAAAGAGTTTTGCAATACGACGAAGGTTTTATGAGAAAGATCAATTTTCAATCAAAATACTTTTTGTATTAGAGAATGAGTACACATTCGACGTGCTAGCGAAAAGAAGAGATTCGCACATCGAACGGTTTTTCTAAAAGCATTTTTCAATCAGATATACTTTTTGAATTTGAAATGAATACACATTCGACGTGCTAGAGAAAAGAAGGTTTGCACATCGAACGGTTTTTCCAAAAGTATTCGTCAATTCCATTCCTGGACCAAGGTTGATTCAAGAATGAATCTCCCCATCGTTTCTATCCAGTTGTCACAAGCTTGATCTTTTGCAAGATTTCACATGTCACCCACCAAGAGCTTGTTTGATGTTGGCTCTAGAAGGATTTCCATCTTCATTGTGAATATTTTTACATATCACTCGGATGTTCTGGCAATACCACAAGGATAATGCGTAGGACTCTTAATATATACTTACTTTCCACATTGTGTGAAAAAGCAAGTCCTCAAGAATTTAGTGTCCTAACGAGATATTGTGGATGATCTCTTGGCTCTAGACTCAATAGTGCACATTTGGTTCCTGTGCCGGAGACTAGGGAGAGGGTCTCCTACTTCAATATCAACCATCTCTAAGAGAAAGTCGATAGATAATGTCGGTTCCCTGTGAGAATGAAACAAGCCATTTTAAGAGGAACTTGAGTAGCTTGGGAAGTTGTAGTGGAGTGCGTCACTGGGTCCATGACGTCTTGTCTTCAATACTAGTGTTACCTTAGTAAACACTAGTAGCATATGTATTGAACCCGGTTACTGCCCTAAGGTTGAATTATTGGAGGGCTATTTCTTTTCACTCTTTTTCATATTCATTTCTTTTTCATTCTTCAACCCCTTCAGTGCTTACCGAGACTTCATTACTAGAACCTTGTTGGGTTTATTCCAGTACTAGCTCTGTCTCAATCCGCACTCTTCCCATATTCTCATTTTTCTCCTTTTTTTTCAATATACCTAAGGACTCTACACTATCTAGTGGATTGTCCCTGGGTAGATCCTTCCGGTTCTGGCGGATCGTGGGAACAAATACCTATCCTAACCATCCTTATAACACCATGCATAAAGTAAATTGGTCGGTCTTTTGGTATTGTTCTTTCCTTCATGAAACCAATTGAAAAATCATTTGGAAAAACAATCAAGGTACTTGTGATACGAGATCAAAGCATTTTGTACTCTAATAGTTTTGATCATTTAGAAAACCTCCCCCTCAACATGTGCGTATGATTTAGAAATTGTTCAGCACAAGGAGGCAAGAGGACTTTGAAATATTTTCTTTGATCACAATTTTCATACGAAAAAGCCATTTGATTTTCATGGTAAAATTCTCCCCCTCAATATGTGCGTAGGATATTTAAAATCATTTTATCACATAGAGGCAAGAGTTCTTTTGAAGCACATCCACAATCACAAGCGCCATTAAGAAACCATTTGAAAACACAATCAAGGTACTTTATAATCTCTTTTTAAAAAAAAGCTTTTGTACCTCGATGGTTTTGCTCCCCCTCAATATGTGCTTCGAGATTCGAAAGCGTTTAGCACATATGAGAGAGCAGCCTGCACAACTGAATCAAAACGATCAACTTTTATCAAATTTCATTATTAAATCACAAATTCTCCCCCGATCAAAAATATCAAATCCTTTGAGATTTTGGATCCCAAGTGATTTAATTAGGTTTAGAAAACATGGGAGAAAATGTGGCCTTGTTTAAATACTCATCTGGTTTTTGGATAAATCCTCCTCCTCAACATGTGCATTATGTATATTGAAATCGTTTGGCACATGGAGGCAGGAGTGCCTTTAAAGGACTAAAACCAATTCCATTTAAAACAGATTTGAGATTTAAAACACGATCTCTACCCCGATCAGAAATATCAAACCATTTGAGATTTGTGATCCCAACTGATTTAAATCATTTATAAAAATTTGGGGAAAGACGTGGCAAGATTCAATTTTGAAAGATGACAGATATGGACCATTTTAAGACATTAAAGATTGTTAGTGTCAGGTATGATAGTTTTTAAGAGATCTTTTAAGTAAAACAAAACAATTTCACAATCAAACAAGAACAGAAAAGATTTCATTTTGAAAGACCTTGATTCTAAAAAAAAATCATACCATGACATAACATTAAATCTTTAGATCACCACTTTTTGTTGTACAAAACGGACTTTTTGAAGATATATTGCATGAAAATATTTTAAATTAAATCACTCTCCCCCTCAATCGATGACCGAAGTCGATAATTGAGTGACTTAGGTTTTGATAACAAGAAGTCCGGTGATTTTTTAAAAACTTAGTCCAATATATTTTCAAAACAATATTTTCCATTTTCAAAACAATTTAATCACATTATTCAAAATTGTTTAAAAATGGTATCCTGCACAAAGATACGTTAGGTGGTTGAGAAGCTTCTGTTGTTGTTGTTGTAGGGCTTGGAAGAAAACCGTCTGCAGATGCAGTGAGACTTCTTCTTACGTTGCATTTTGAATGCCAACTGAGGTCCAATTAAGCTCCGTTTCTTCACTTGCTGAAGAAAACCATCTGCTGATGCAGTAAGACCTCTTACGTTGCATTTCATGCCAACTCTCCATTGAAGTCCAATTAAGCTCCGTTTCTTCATTTGTCAACCCAAGAAATAGTTACCCTTTCCTTTCGGCATCCAATCATCTTCAATTGTGGGATCCGGATCGGGAACATTCTTATACCCAATATACCTGCATACGTTAGTGAACACACATACAGATATATGGTGGTCGACATCACCCATAACAGCAATCGACTAATTAAAGTCAATTCAACATAACAATCAGATCATATAAGGCATGGGGTTTATGTGTTAATCAAACTCTAATCATCTAAACCTAACAATCATATCCTAAATTCCTAGTCCTTCGACACAGGAAAATATCATTATTAATTAAGCACGTAGGATAATTAAGAAAGCTCGTTAGATGATATAGATTTGAAAACATTCTCCCCCTCAATCAATGACTCATTTTATGAAAAGTTTAAAAGCGCTGAAGTCATTGATTGAGTTTTCAATTTTAACGAGAAACTCTGAATCTGATTGATTTACAAGCAACTCATTTACCACCATTTTTGAAAAACAACAAATATTTTCCTGAAGAATTTTAGACGGAAAAACATTTGCGTAGGAACAGCAGTCTTTTTGACGACATGCTTTCCTTGTTTTGTTTTAGGAAAAGTGCACGAGATTTAGTGCACGAGATTTAGGAAAATTGTTTTAGTGCAGCACTTTCCTTCCTTGAAAAGCGGGTTGCTATCTGAAATAATAGCAAACCATCATTTGAAGCTCGGGTTACAGTCTGAAATAACTGTAAGCCATTAGATTTGTGACATGTTTAGAAAAAGAATATTTACACCTCCTGCTCGAACTTCATCTATGGTCCCGTGCCATTATTGAATGACATTTCTAAGACCGTAGATGTTATCGATACCAGAAGACATGTCTTGGAAAACATATTTTTGGTCTTTTTCAAATTTTCTGATTTTTATGGGGTTTTTTTTTTTTTTTTTTTTTTTTTTTTTTTTTTTTTTTTTTTAAGATTTTATATTTTTCTATTTTCTTTTTGTTGGTTTTATATTTTTGTATTTTGTTTTGCTGGTTTTATATTTTTGTATTTTGTTTTTCTAATAAATAATTACAAGAGATAAATTAGTTTAAGAGAATGATGGGATGAGTACCGAGATAAAGATATCGTTCAGCACGTTGTAGAAGAAAGGAATCAACATCTCTTAAACTTTCGCCACCAAAGCATCCGAGGCTTCTAAGAAAATCGTCTGAACATGAGCCTTCTCAATTTGAATCTTTGGTAGCTTCCCCCCAAACCGACAAACATCGAATAAAGACCATTTCCCTAAGAAGTAGAGTTGAATACAAAGCGGTCTCATTGATTGAAGCTCAGCACCCCGATGAACACGAGAACACCGAAGTAACAAGTTGAAACATTGATCGTCTCAGTGGTTATCAAATCCGGATTAACTGATTACGACCGATCACATGAACCTGTTGTGCATCCCCGATGTACACCTTACTCTTCGAGATTGACCAGTTGTCTATTTAGGGGAACAATATATCAACATCTTCATTTTACCAAGTGCATTCCAGTTATCTAACATATAACCAATCAGCACATAATGTACACATGTACCCAACAAGAGTAGAGACGATGACATCCATGTAACATGTTGAATCGCTAATCATCTCTGTGGATGTCAACTCTGAAATAACTGAATTAGCTCGATCAAGTGAACATGTTGTGACTATAACCGGAAGCACTTTATCATAAATCATATTGAAGATGTCGATAAGCACTATCATCTCACGCTCCAAATATTCTTCTCATATTTCTTTCTACTGAAGGCTGAGTTGATACCTCAGAATCAGCAACACATCATTCATACCAAATATTCTTGAAATAGAGGAGAACAAAAATTAGTTCAAATGAATCTTGTGAGAATCAACTGCTATAGAAGCTCTTTCTGACTATCTTTATCAACCCATATGTAGACAATTTGAAGTGACCACTGAAGAAGCTAACCCGATATACCAAACTTGAAACTGAAGTAGAGATCCCCGCATTTGTATCTTAATCTTGCACTAATGTTGGAAGAACGGTGTCGAGAATTTATGCTCCAAGCAAATCTCTAAGTACTCAATACTCAAACGAAGTATGAGACATTAACACCTCTTGCGATTATCCACAACGACATCTGCGTGTGACACTGAGTAAGACAACGTAACTCCTAATAGTGATAGTTAACCAGATCTTCAAACATCCATCCCGACTACTGGTAACTAGATAAACCAAGTCTTCAACTCAAATTCATAAGCCCGAGCAAGATATCAAATAAGGACACACCTTTGTGAAAGTCAACTTCAATCTCAAATAAGTGATAAATGATTAACTCTGAAGTAATCAACTTGTGTCAAATGCCCACCACGTGAATAAACATACAATCGGATGTACATTGACCCACTGAATGAACCGGAACAGATGATTTCCTCATCATTAATGCATTCTTCCTTAAGGTATTCATGTAGAAACTGATCTGGAAGATTCACCAATAATGTCTTTGAGCGGATGAGGAAGTCATTTTCCTTAATGTTCATGTGGTTGATTTATAGCATGCACATTGTGAGGACCAATAATCCGCGAAGATTTGGCAAAGGAATACCAAGGAGCGGATCATTAATCATGAACAATAATCCGTGAAGATTTGGCAAAGGAATACCAAAGAGCGGATCATTATTCAAGATTGCAACTGCAATATTCTGATAGTCATTATCAACGCCTAAAGGAATAACTGGAGATTGGGCTTCTTGAGTAGTCTGAGTTGTACTTGTTGGATGATCAACATTCGCTAGCGGTTGGAAATACTCATCAAACATATCTTGAAACAATGAATCCCAAACAATAAATCCCATTTATCCTTAGTAAGTGAAGCATTAGGCGTTGAAAGAGAGTCATCAAAAATCAAGCAATGAATGATTGCAAAAGAATCTGAGCAAGTCTAATTGGGGATTAAATTTTGGCTTTTCAATCTTCCCCAATTAGAGCTCTCCCCTAAACTGACGAAGATTTTCAAGTGTTCTTCTCAGCCCGGATTAAGAAGAAGTCTTTAGATCATCAAATGCAATTCGTCTTTAGACTTCTAATCATGTAGCTTTCAAATGTAGATTAGACTGTAGACTCGACCTTCTTCAAGATTATCCGAATGGGGAAATAGACAGTTAACATCTTCTTCACACCAAAGGCATTCCCGTTAACTTGTAAATAGCAAATCCCCTTAATTAAAATCCCTCCCAATCAAACAAGAACAGAAAGATGTTCATCAAAGAAATCAGCCCAGCAACTAGAAGCACTTTGTCATTTAATCATATCAGCTCGTGTGAAGATGTCAACCAACGGCTCTTAGAAGAAACTACATGTGAAGATGATCCGATAAGAAGAATCTCGGTTCTTACATGGGTTAGGAGCCGTTTGACCATATATTCTCAAATATCAGTCAACCATGCAAAAAATTCACACTTCTTCTCCCCCTCAAGAATTGCATACAGAGATGCCATTCTTGATTAACCAAGTGATTATCATCCAAATGTATTATATTCACACTTCTCCCCCACAAAATTAGCACATGATGTCGCCATCTTCATTATATTGAGCAAGAGGAATAAGAGTAATTATCAGTAGTCTGGTTCACTTGATGACTGAAGCGCATGGAAAAAGCATGAAGCATGTTGATGAAGAATGTCGATGAGAATAGTCATAAACATGAAGATTTCTCTTCTTAAGAAGATAAAGCGCACTGAAGCGTACACCTTTCTTTTCTTTGAGGAACGGGGCCTGAAGTGTTATCTGCAGACGCCATAATGATGAAGTACGAGGCCTGAACTAATTTGAACAGACGTCATAGCCGATTGAATATCAATGTTGAGTAACTAGAACCCGTGAATTATGAGATATCAATCCTTTTGTTATCCATACTTTAAGCCAGTCCATGTATTGAAGGATCGAAGTATCTGCAACTGAGTAAGGACTACCTGCACTAATATTACAAACTTGATTGCATATATTATGGTTAGTGACATCAGTATCCAAACCCTTTGGGGTTTCACGGTCAACATTGAGAATGCTATTGGTAAACATCTTTCCTGTAGGTATGCACCTAAGTCTAGCATCCTTAAAAATTCTACCAGATGGTATCCACTTATGGCAAGGTCTAGGATTGTTAGGCAACTTATGCATAGTGAGAGACTTATCCTTATTCCTAGTTTCCAAAGATTTAGCAGTTGGTAACCATCTAGGTGAGGCTTTTGGTTTCATTTGCTTCATATGCACTGTGGATGACTTAGTGTGAATCCTAGACTTAACAGGTTGTACCATTGCATGAGCATTTACATTCTTCAGGGATTTTGTGAAACATTTATCATGATTAGCATTAAAGATACATTTCAGACACTTTGAGCAAACAGCTTGT
Source organism: Chrysanthemum seticuspe (assembly GCA_019973895.1). Classification (NCBI taxonomy): domain Eukaryota; kingdom Viridiplantae; phylum Streptophyta; class Magnoliopsida; order Asterales; family Asteraceae; genus Chrysanthemum; species Chrysanthemum seticuspe. Next base: position 68,104,895 of record BPTQ01000004.1, on the reverse strand, counting down.
TTGGATTCAGAAATAGATCTAGATTTCTTAGGGTGATCTGCTATGGGAATAGCTTTAATCGAAACGCAACTACTCTTAGATGTACGCCAATCCCTAGTCTTTAGATTAGTGTTCCTAGGTAATGGTTTAGAACTACTAGCAGTGCCTTGAAATTTAGAAGAATTCATCATCCTAGGTCTTGCACCTAAAATTCCATCTTTACGATTATGTGCCTTCTTTCTAGCCATTTCAAGATAAGAGTTCTTATACAAGTCATTCATATCAATTTTCCTAGGCAAGTGAGGTGAAGTGACTGGTTTTGTCAAAACTTGTTTCGCATCAACTTGGGAGGCAAACTGCATTTTTGAAAATTTTGGTCGTTCAGATCTAAACGCATTCGGTTGTCTAATAACTGGTTTCCCCAAGTTTGATGGTTTTGAAAACTTAGTGTTCACACTATTCCCTGTTGTTTTTCTGAGCTCATTTTTTAAAGCAACAATAGCGAAACTCTTTTCCTGAAGATGAGCTTTGAGATCATCAATTTTTGCTATCAAAGAGTTTGTTTCCATTGACTTAGTTCTAGCTTCTTTGACAGAGTCACTTAGTTCTATGTGATTCTTTCTCAAAGACTCATTTTCCTTTAGTAATTTGGCCACACAAACAGCTAATTCATCATTTCTCATTTGAATATCATCAATAGCATTAACATCAGAATTACTTGTAACCAAATTACTTTTCACATGCATACCAGAAATATGTTTCTTCAAATTGTTGATGGTTGATTCTTTGTCTTGAAGCTGAGCTTTCAAAGTGTTCATTTCAAAAAGTTCACGGAATTCAGGAAGTTCCAGATTTTTACATGGTTTGTTAATTTGGAAACTTTCTTCTTTACTTTGTATCGCAATTTCAAGTGAAATGCAATGTTTTTCAAGATTTGAGAATTTGTTTGAAAGTTCATCAAAAGCCTTTTTATCAACCTTATTGTTTGTTTTGAAACACTTAATCTCAGACTCAGCCTCAGTTACAGAAGATTTAACAAAGTCATGTTCAGCATCATGATCAGTTTGTTTAAGTACTTTAGCAGATGCACTATATTGAACATGAAAGGGTACCTCATTACATGACACCTGCTCAATTTCTGGTCTGATATCTGCATCCACATCATGTGTAACAAGAGTCACTGGACCGCTGGATGTGTCAAGATTATCAATCTCTGAGCCTCTGTATTCAGTGCCAACTGATCCATCATCTGGTGCTTTACCCGACTCATCATTATATGTTGACTCTGACATTCTGCATTCAGCAACACCTGATTCTTCAACAGATACATTACCCAACTTATCACAACTATCTCTCAACTGCACCTGACACTCATTCACGTTTTCATTTTTATGTGTAACTTCCTCAATGTACTTCTCCACATTATCCATGAGTTGTATGAATGTCTCAATGAACACGCTAATTTCCATTCCAGTGTGTCTCTTGAAAGACATTTCAGTCATGTCTTGATCATAATCTGATGTAAATTCCCCACTGATGAATGACTGAAATTGGTTGTGGATCACTTGAAGTGCAGCACTGGAACTAACCTCTTGAACCTTCTCTTTATCAAGTTGTTGTTCCAATTGTTCTAAGTTCAATAGTACTGTTCCCGTTAATGTGGATAAGTCTTGACGGAAAAGGGCAATGCATGTTCGTTCCATTCCAATCGGTGTGAGTAACATAAGGTGTGAGTGAAGTTGTTGATAAGATTCAATGCTACTTTCCTTTTGCATGGAATTCTGTAGTCCAAGCAGGTGCAATTCTTTTTCATTGGACTCAGAGCATGAAGAACTCAAGTCATCATTGATTGATTCCATCATCTGTATTCGATCAGAATAGCTAGTATTCTCATGGTTGTCTACAGCATCATACAGTTTGAGTACTTCTGAAATCACTGGGTCAGTAGAGTAGGACATGATGTGGTAGAATGCACGGGATTTTACAAGTCTATGATTCAAACCGAGAAATAAAATCTTTCGCGGGATTTTACTAAAATCAAGACCAAACCGTTAAGTAATGACCAATGGAATGTGTTAAGATGACTGATGGATCGATACAATGAAAGACGATTGTGTGATAGGGCTTTAGATTGTTCGTAGGAAAAGCTGAAATGTTGATTGGTTGAGATTTGGATTGGTTGATGCACGTTTTTACGGAGAATTTTTGGGTCTAAAAACTTAAAACCTCAATAACTTCCTTTCGGAGGGGATTTGGGCCTCGAAAAATTCGTTTCACGACATTGTAGATTAACCTCACAATATTCAGCCTGTTCCGGTCGTTTTGACAGGTATTTCGCTGAAAACGGAGTTACGGATCAAAAGTTATGGCCGTTTGAAGTTTTGACGTAAAAAGTCAACTTTGGTCAAACCTCTTCTTCGTAAAAATCAACCAAGTCGCTATAACACTTGAACCAAGTCGCTAAGCACCAAGTCGCTAAGCACTAAGTCGCTAAACAGCTAAGTCGCTAAGAACCAAGTCGCTAGGAAAATTTTGACAGCAAGTCGCTAAGCTCCAAGTCGCTAAGTTGTCAAGTAGCTAAAGAGCAACTCGCTAAGCACCAAATCGCTAACACCAAGTCGCTACCCAAGTCGCTACCCAAGTCGCTACCCGTAGTGGAGAATCCACTAAGTGTACTTTTTGTCGGCTTGTCTCTAAAGGCAAGTCGCTAGGGTCAACTCGCCACCAAACAACACAACAACTCGCTAATTATTTCTGAAGCAAATCGCTAGCAAGAAAGTTATACCGTGAGCCAAGTCGCTAACTTGAAAAAACTTGCAAAACACACTTTTCAATCCAAAAACAACCCAACCACGATGATTCAAGCCTTTCAAATCACAACCTAAACACTTATGATGATCCTAAACACAAAAGTACAATCAAAATCCAAACTTTAACACTAGAAATCAACCAAATGATGCAAAAACCACAAAACTTTCTCAAACTCAAAAACCACCTAAAAACCACTAGAAATCCAAAGATATGTAAGAGATGATCTAACCATGGCTCTTGATACCAATTGTAGGATATTGGATTTCATAAACACATAACAAACAATAATATGGTCGAATTATTTAGAGGTTTTAGAGAGAGAAAGTGGGAGCCTTTCTAGAGAGAGAAAGTGAAAGAAAACATAGAAGGTTAGATTAAGATGAATGAAAGGTCCAACCCTCTACCTTGGGAGGTAGAGGGTATTTATAGTTACAAACATAACGACCTCCTATCGGCCTGTGGATCAGGTATACATTGGGTAAAGACCCGTCCTTCCTCCACGGTGTTGCTCTAAACTAAATAGCTAACTAAATAACTAGTAAATAACGTAATGTCTACGAGCTAAATTATGCTAGATTATATATGGGGTGACCGACACTTCACTATGGAATTTCTAATTCCTAACACTTTTTATATTTGAAAGAGTACACATTCGATGTGCTAGAGAAAAGAAGATTTGCCCATCGAACGATTTTCCAAAAGTATTTTTTCAATCAGAGATACTTTTTGTGTTTGAAAACATAAGTACACATTCTACGTGCTAGAGAAAAGAAGGTTTGCACATCGAACGGTTTTTCCAAAAGTATTCGTCAATTCCAATCCTGGACCAAGGTTGATTCACGAGTGAATCGCCCCATTGTTTCTATCCAGTTGTCACAAGCTTGATCTTTTGCAAGATTTCACATGTCACCCACCAAGAGCTTGTTAGATGTTGGCTCTAGAAGGATTTCCATCTTCATCGTGAATATTTTCATATCACTCGGATGTTCTAGCAATACCACAAGGATAAAGCGTAGGACTCTAAATATATACTTACTTTCCACATTGTGTCCTAATGAGATATTGTGGATGATCTCGTGGCTCCGTTTTAATGCCAACTGAGGTCAAATTAAGCTCCGTTTCTTCAATCACTTAGAAGAAAACCATCTGCTGATGCAGTGAGACCTCTTACGTTGCATTTATGCCAACTCTCCATAGAAGTCCAATTAAGCTCCGTTTCTTCATTTGTCAACCCAAGATATAGTTACCCTTTCCTTTCGGCATCCAATCATCTTCAAATTGTGGGATCCAGATTGGGAACATTCTTATATACCAATATACCTGCATACGTTAGTGAACACACATACAGATATATGGTGGTCGACATCACCCAAACAACAATCGACTAATAAAAGTCAATGCAACATGTCAATCAGATCATATAAATATATGGGAATAATGTGTTTATCAAACTCTAATCATCTAATCCTAATAATCATATCCTATGAACCTAGTCCTTCAACGTAGGTTAACTTCATTTTCAATTAAGCATTCAGGATAATTAGATAATCTCGTTAGATGATATAGATTTGAAAACATTCTCCCCCTCAATCAATGACTCAATTTCTAAAAGGTTTAAAAGCGCTGAAGTCATTGATTGAGTTTTCAATTTTTATGAAAACTCTGAATCTGAAAGATTTTAAAAGCAACTCATTTACCACCATTTAGTAAACAACAAATATTTTTCTGAAGAATTTTTGAAGGAAAAATATTTGAGTAGGAACAGCAATCCTTCGACATACTTTCCTCATTTTGTTTTAGGATAAGTGCACGAAATATTTAAAAATTGATTTAGGGCAACACTTTCCTTTCTTGAAGAACGGGTTGCTATCAGAAGTAATAGCAAGCCATAGTTTTAAGCACGGGTCACAGTCTGAAATAACTGCAAGCCATTTTTTAAGACATGATATGGAAAAGAATATTTACACATTCTGCTCGAACTTCCTCTATGGTCCCGTGCCATTGTTGAATGACATTTCTAAGACCGCAGATGTTATCGATACCAGAAGACATGTCTTGGAAAACATATTTTTTGTCTTTTTCAAATTTTCTGATTTTTATGGATTTTTTGTTGGTTTTATATTTTTCTATTTTCTTTTAGTTGGTTTTATAATTTTGTATTTGGTTTTTGATAGATATATACACAGATAGAGTAGATGATATAGTTTCAGAAGATGATGATACGAGTACCGAGATAAGGATATCGAGCAGCCCCGTTGTAGAAGATAGAAGTCATCATCCCTAAAACTTTCACCACCAAAGCTTCCGAGGCTCTTGCATTGAAGAAAGAAATTGAACCATCTGAAAGTGAGACTTTGGTAGCTTCCCCCCAAGCCGTAAATCTTCTTATTAAGCAGATTCTAAGCTTTCTTTCAAGCTTGCCTTAGCCAGATGCACAAGAACGCACACCATATCATCGATCTTGCTGCTCCATATAAGAAGGATCATTGTAAGTCTCCGTTTGGGGTTATATCATCTAGATAGATCAGCAACGTATCATCCCATACATGAATAATTCTTCTCAAATTCCTTTTCCACTGAAGTCTGAAGCAATCTATACCAAAAGTTGTCAAGAAACCACTTCCCCCATGTAGATGAATTGATGTAGTCAGTCTCTTGGACTAGAGCTCACGAACCCGAATACACATACCCGAAGACAAAGAAACTTATACCATCGAAGTAGCAGATTAAGTCCAATAGCCAAAGAATAACCCCGATGTATACTTTTCTCTCCCCCTGAAGAAAGTGTATGAAGCTCAAGAACCCGAAGTACCCGAATGCCCAAAGAGAGAATAACCGATAAGATTGAAGAAGCAGGCCGAATCACTGATTATCTCTGCGGGTGACAATCTCTGCGGATGTCAACACCGGAATAAGTGATTATATCTCTGAACCACTGATTAAGCCCTCAAGTGAAACAGCTGAGCGCCCCCAATGTACACAATTCTCTCTCCCCTGATGAATGCGATAACATCGAAATCATCACACACTTGTGTACCTCTTTTTATCTTCAGAAACTTTCTCTTACATCACTTCCCCCACGTCGTTGGAATACTGACACAAAAAAGCCTTGATGAGTAAAACCTTGAGTTTCTCTGCGATCATGACATTTGTTTTCCCGGGATATCTTCAATCACTTAGAAGAGTTAAGTTCATCAAGTTTACTCGCCATGAGTCAAACCTTGAGTTTCTCTGCGGTAATAACATTTGTCTTCCCGGGATATCTTCAATCACTTAGAAGAATTAAGTTCATCAAGTTTACTCGCTTTGTGTTTAGATGTGAGTCTCCTTCCCCCTTGCTGGTTTTGACACTTCAGAATCAGCAACATATTATAAGCCCATGTACTAGAAATCTTTTGAGAAGAACACTTGTAATCTTGTGGGAATCAACTTGCTGAAGAAAGAATGTGAGCAAGTCTAATTGGGGATTAAATCTGTCTTTTCACTCTCCCCCAATTAGTGCTCTCCCCTAAACCGACAATCTGTTTGATAAATGCCCAGATTAAGAAGAAGTATTTAAATAATCAAATGCGACTCGTCTTTAGTCTTCTAACATATAGCAGAGAATGTAGAACCGACTGTAGACTCGACCTTCTTCAAGATTGTCCAGTTGGGGAATAAGTAGTTAACATCTTCAACTTACTAAAAAGCATCCCAATTAACTTACATCTTGCAAATCCCCTTAACTAAAATCTCTCCCAATCAAACAAGAACATAAAGATGTTCATCAAGGAAATCAGCAATCAGCCCGCAACGAACACATGAGATGGTAACACCAAACTACCAATCACATCAAACAAGAACATAGAGATTGTTCGGAATCATCATGTTGATGTGTACGTGAAGCATTAACCGGAAGCACTTTGTCGATAAACTCATCAATCTGAGTGAAGATATCAACCAACGGCTCTTAGAAGAAACTCCATGTAAAGATGACCCGATAAGAAGAAGCTCTGTTCTTACATGAGTTAGGAGCCGTAAGACCATAAATTCTCAGATGTCAATCAACCATGCAGAATTATCACACTTCTTCTCCCCCTCAAGAATTGCATACGGAGATGCCATTCTTGATTAAACAAGTGAAAATCATCCAAATTGTAATCAATTCACACTTCTCCCCCGCAAAATTAGCACAGGATGTCGCTATCGTCATTATAGTTGAGCATGTGGAACAAGAAAACAATCAACAGTAGCCCGGTTCACTTGATAACTAAAAGCGCGTGAAAAAAGTATGAAGCATGTTGATGAGAATGGTCATAATAAGAAGATTTCTCTTCTTCAGAAGATAAAGCGCACTGAAGCGTACACTTTTCTTTTCTTTAGAGTACGAGGCATGAACTGTTGTGTTCATACGTCATAATCTCTCTCTTTTCAGCTCTCTTGGAAAAACATGTAATCAACCATTATCATTCAGTAGGCTCTTTGTAGTGACAGCTGATGGAGATAACCCAATATGATGAATTTGACCCTGAAGTAAACTAACCCGAACTCGTGACTTATACTTGCACATATGTAACAAAGAGCGGTGCCGATTTCCATTAGCATCTCTAAGTACTCTCTATGTACTCTGTACTCTTCAACCAACCAACCATCAAGTATAAGACGTACATTACCTCTTGAAAATCCACAATTGAATGTGACACTGAGCACTACAACGTAACTCCTTAAAGTGATAGTTATTTTGTGGTGGTAAGAGCCCAATTCCCCCAAGTGGTAAAAGAAAAGGTAAAAGACACCTAACAATAACTAGATTTCCAAGTCTTCATTTTTAATAAAAAGCTTGAACAAGGATCTTGAAGAATCTTCATCCATCCATCCCCGATACCTTCAGATACTAAGTACACTCGCTCGTGATATTTCACTTCAACCTCAAATAAATAATAGTGAATTAACCCCGTTGTCACATCTTCTAATTAAAAGCTCAAATCTAGCCTTCTTTGACGTTTTAAGTGAACTATGATAATGGTTTTCATCCTGACCAAGGTTAAAAACACATAACCCCGTAAAACCATGTAATAACCAAACTGCCATGACGAATATCCAAACACACATCCAATTCATGAAGTACACCCTTTTTATCCCTTCTTTGAAGCAGAAACCATATCACCAGCATCAGATAAGATTCCAAAATACACTTTCCTTTCTCCAGGATGGTTCCATTAACACGGGATTTTACAATTCTATAGTTTAAACCGAGAAATAGTTTCTTTCGCGGGATTTTACAAAACCAAGAATAAAACGTAAGATAGATCCGGAAATGCACTTTACTATTACCAGGATGTTTCCACTGTCACGGGATTTTACAAGTCTATGATTTAAACCGAGAAATAGTTGTAAAACCATGTAATAACCAAACTGCCATGACGAATATCCAAACACACATCCAATTCATGAAGTACACCCTTTTAAAACCAGTTGTAAACATATAACCAAACTGCCATGACGAATATCCAAACACACATCCAATTCATGAAGTACACCCTTTTTATCCCTTCTTTGAAGCAGAAACCATATCACCAGCATCAGATAAGATTCCAAAATACACTTTCCTTTCTCCAGGATGGTTCCATTAACACGGGATTTTACAATTCTATAGTTTAAACCGAGAAATAGTTTCTTTCGCGGGATTTTACAAAACCAAGAATAAAACGTAAGATAGATCCGGAAATGCACTTTACTATTACCAGGATGTTTCCACTGTCACGGGATTTTACAAGTCGATGATTTAAACCGAGAAATAGTTTCTTTCGCGGGATTTTACAAAATCAAGACAAAACCGTAAACAATGTCAGCTTGAGTGTATTATGACAATTTTGGCTTCGGTGAATATCTGTTTTAGGGGAACATGCAACGGTTCATCAACGATTCATTTACCAACATCAACAATATCACCAACCATCCAATAAACACTTTGGTAAATACACCAATCACGTATTCTGCTCGGCTAATGTAGTGACCACATGGAGAAATAGACATGATATGCCAAACTTGAACAAGACGTAACATTCCCCGGATTTATTACTTAAGCTTGCACTAATCCTTGTGAAGAAGAAACGGTGTACCCAATGTACTAAACCTCTTGACATATCCTCAACTGCGTGAGACACCGAAGTGATAGCTACGTTGTGGGTTAATCGAGAAAGAATCACAACCGTAACTAAATAGCCAAGTCTTTATCACACTCAATAAATGCCCAAACAAGTCATCTTCGCGGAAGGGTAGAAAGAAAGAAGACGAAATAAGTAAATGTGCCCGGAGAATCTCGCTTCAAATCCAAATAAGAAATACCGAACACCAACTCCGTAGTCAACAATGTTTAAATATCAATTCAAGTCGTGAAATAGTAACCGTTGTGAAAATGTATAAACCAAGGTATCAATCACAACGAATCTCATCAACCAACCTTATATCACAACAAATCTAACTCTCATCAATTCACATGACGAATCTTCAAATTGCACGATTAAGTTACTACTCGCATCCCATAATGATAGAATTTTGGCTCAACTTCATATCCACACATTAGATAGTAAAATTCGGACACCACCATCTCATTTAGTTGAATATTGCAATTTAGTCACATTTCGTTTCAAGACCAATGTCCAAGTCATACATATACCAAGCCCACACAAAACGTTAATGTCCAATACAAAATAATATGGCCCATGTCCAATACATTTCATCCATTTGAGCCCCATAACTGATCCAGAAAAACGCTCTACCCTAATTATAGGGGATATAAAACACCACATATCACATTAATCTTTACCTCTCACAAACCCTAAAGTTACTCATAATATCCGCCTCTCTCTCACAATACCAGTAAACTTCATCAAATCACTTCAATCCCTAATATCACTCCTCACAATCACACGCCTACCACAAACCCAGGAACTTCTCACAAAAACTGTCCACCTCATTCACAATCAAAAGCAGTCACTCGACAATATACGCATTCCCCAAAAAAATATGCTTACATCAAATAAAACATCCAAATCAGGGAAGGCTCAAGGTGAGTCAAGTGATTCAAATGCCCCAAAGCTCGCCACAGGGATGGCTTGAGTGTCATCATTTAAGCCAAAGGGATGGTTTGGATCTTTAGGGTTCTTTTGATATGTCTTCAAAAACATGATATAGACCACGGGTAAGACATAATCTGTATGTTTTTCGTTTTTGTTTTGAGTTTAAAATGAACCAAGGTATTGTATTAACAAGCTTGTTAAATACATATCTTTTAGAGTTCAAATGTTTTCACACAATAATCTACGAGAGATGATCTATGATGACAAATTCTTTGTGAAAAGGTTCTATGAACCATTCGTTGATAACACAAAGATGGATCTGAGATTGTTGTTTATATTGTTTCAATAAGTTACAAGAGTCAAGACCAATGATGATAATAATGTTTGTGTATTAGATCTCAAAGGTCTTCAGGACTTGTGAGATACACGAACCAAAAAAGAGGTCGGTTTGATTGTGTGTTTGTAAATTACTTATACGTGTGGTGGTGACGGATTTGATGTTGTTATGGAGAGTTGTTGGTTTGGCTGTGATGGTTAACATTCGACCTCCACAATCATTTTTCTTTCGAGTTTAGATTTGAGTCTTGGACCGATGATGTAATTACAGAGGTCGTATTAGTTTTGGTACTTAGGTTGTGGTCGAGGTCAATTCTTTCTTCATCTCTTCTTTAATTTTTCATGTCAAGTCGCTAGTGTTTTGACAAGTCGCTAGGTCTGAACAACACAAGTCGCTAGGTCTTTTAAACCATACAAGTCGCCATTGACTAAATAGTCAATAGTCAAGTCAAGTCACTACCCCTTTATATTCAAGTCGCTAGCTGAGTTTTTGAGTCAAGTTGCTAGCATGTAAATACAAGTTGCTAGGTCATTTAACTTAACAAATCGCTACATATTTCTGTTAACAACTCGCTAGCATAACTCGCTACTTCTATGCAATGAATCTAGACGATTTGTAAAGACAAGTCGCGACCAGTGATAGTAACAAGTCGCTAGCTTGAAATTTGACATTTTTCGATGAGTTTTCCGACCATATTCCGACCATATTCATAATAAACCCAGAAAAAGTGACAAACAAAACTGCTTCTATTGACTGATGTATATGACTAGTTTATAGACCCAGAAAAACTTATGCAGAAAAGCTTCATTTTTGACCCATGTTAGACTGCAGTGTATGGACCATGACAATCTGACCATATGACCACTAACACTAATAAGTTTGTTAAAACCAGTTAAAACAAAAACATGTAAAACTGATTTAGCAAAATAGTGTAAAAGTTTTTCGACGACAAAAAAAAACGAAAACAGTAAACAACATAAACCAAAAACAAACCACAAACAACCACCATGGTACGGACCACACAAATCAAAGATAACACAATAACCTTGGCTCTGGTACCATTTTTAGGATCTAATATTTATTGTGTTGATGATTCGGGTGGTCTTGGATGATCAAAATACATGTTTGCCATTAGAGAGAGAAAGTAGAGAGTTGGGAGATTTCTTGGTAGAGATTTGTAGAACAAATAATGTAAGGTTAGATTGAAAAGCTCCACCCCTTCCATGGATGGAAGGGGTATTTATAGTTACACAAGATACGTCCTCCTATCGGACTGTGGATCAGGCATACAGTGGGTAAAGACAAGTCCTTCCTCCACGGTGTTACACTAAACTATTCTACGCTACTGACTAACTATTTAACTACTAAATAACGTAACTAACGACAAGTCTACGAGCTAACATATGCTAGACAATAATTGGGGTGACCGATACTTTAGCATGGAATTTCCAATTCCTAATAGGAACGATTTTAAGCAGTAACGGATATAAAATGTGTCGATTTAGGGCTTAAATGACCCACTAAAAACGTATGTTTTAAATCCTTATCAGATGAGTACATCGCAAGGTTGTGGGGAAAATTACTCAACCAATGTGGTTGATGTAATTATAATTACAATTTTCAAACAAGGGTTATCCTAATGTCTCTCATCATTTAGTTAATCCTAACTACACAAATGTAGTCTCACTAGCGATCTCGGAATGCATCATAAAAACAAGTTCTAGAATCTATTATACTACCGGTACACTCAATAAGCATTAAAGATGAATGTTTTATTCCTAAAGATCTAGGGGCGAACCTCATATTTTTGGGGTGGAATTTGAGTGGTATACGGTTTTTGTGCTACTCATATAATTCCTATCCATGAGACGCTTTATTAATTTTATTACACAAATTACTAAGGATAAGGCAAAAAATCAAGTGAGTGAATAATTTCTAAGTTTCCATTTTATTCTTCCTCCCTACACTTAAACTGAACATTGTCCCCAATGTTCCCTGAAAATATCAAAGTAATGATAGAGAAAGGTAAAATAAAAGAGAGAAACAAATACTCCCCTGATTAACTCTATAGGATATGTGTAGAATCGCGTTTAAATCCTCCTCCAAGAAGAATGAGTTAGTAATAAGTGTTGCTTCCATCTTGCATTTCATCTTCTTGTCCAATATAACCTGCAAATACTAAGAAAACGGAGACGAAACCTCACGTAAAATCGACAGTAAAAACTATATAAAATTAAACTACACTAGAAAGCAAGTAAGATATAATGCTTGTAAAATAGATGTTTGTATATTTCTGGAAAATTAAGAATTATGGAAATTTCCAAAAATTACAGATTAGACAGAAAACGAAAATCTGGAAACTGTTTCTACATTTCCTGACGTCGTCGAGTATTAATTCCGACGCCGTCAGGTTGTCTTGACAGAATGAGTCAGAGTCGTTTTCTTGAAAAAATTATGGAAAATTTACTTCTTTAAAAACCTGGAAAATTACTACAAAATATCCATTGTGACTCAATACAAACATTTGACTCTAACAAACACACATATATATATATATATATATACAATTTCAAATATTGTTAATATCATTTTCATATTAGTTCTAAAAACACATGTGATCTTCCCTACACTTATCTTTTTGTAAAATACCTTTATATGTAATTAAGATGAAGTTAAAAATAAAATAAAGCATTTTCACAAAATAATGAAAGCATGGGAATTAAGCAATAATGAAAAAGATATAAAACACACAAATAAAAATGAAAAACAAACATTCAAACAAATAGACATGGTTGCCTCCCAAGAAGCGCTTTTCTTTATTTACGAGTCTTGTAGCTAGACTCGAAGCCATACCACTACGTGACTTCATTATCATCATCTTCTTTATGATGATTCCCGTAGGATCTTTTCGTGGCATAGTTATTCTCGATGATGTGTTTATCTAGATAGTCTTCTCGATCCCATTTAGTCCTATAATCCGGTACTAATTTTGAGCATTCCTTATAGAATCCGAATATCTTACTCATCACATAGTCTACTCCTCTGCTTCTATCCTCATCATTCAAATAGTAGACCGATAACTTAAGTTCTTTCTCATCATTGGATAGTGACGAGAATTGCTCAATCTTGAACGACATTTGGTAAGCAATTTCGTCGGTCTCATCCTTAAATCTAATTATCCCTAATGATGGGTTATAAGTCATTCCGGAGCTTTCCACGAATGGCTTTCCTATAACTACATGGGATAAGCTAGCATCTATAGCCGTACTAATATCCTCCACAATCACGAAATCCATTAGGTACGTGAAGCTTCCTACATATACGGGAAATCCCTTAACTCTACCAAGGAAGTTACAACTCATTCTAGGGTCATCGGGATCTTGTCTATTTGGGATAGGATTTTTCATTACCCAATTATAGTATGTACTAGTCATGATGTTTATTGGGTTATTGCGGTCGATGTAGGCTTTTGCCATGAAGAGGTGTCCTATGCAACATGGTATGTTGAGATTCCTATGATTTCCAAAGGTGATTTGTAACACCCCCATTTTCACTGATCGCATCGGAATTAGATCTGGGGTATTACTTCATGGATACAAAGACATGATAATAGAAAATGACTCGAAAGAGACGTTTTTGAAAAGATGAGTTATCATTCATTGATGCATTAGAGTTTTACAGTAAAAGATATACTCTTACCAAAAGAGAGGTCCCAAAGATACGTTTTAAAGCAAAAGAAGATGAATGATAACAGGTATGGACGTCCTCATGTCCAGTGTCACACTGTGCCATAGGTTCTAAAGGGCTTAGTTACCTGGGATAACATGCTTAAAGGTCAACACTAGGGTTGAGTGAGATCATAGGTTTAAGTAGTAATATGGTGAATACAAGCTCCTCTGGGGATAGTAGAAAAGGAGTAGTAAAAGATAGTATTATTGCATCTAAGCTCATGATTCCCCACGTTAACATGTCCAAGTCCAATGGTGGCACTGCAAACCAAACTAGTGACTAGACGTAAGGTTAACCTGCCAAGGTTAACCTATTTGTTCTCAAGTATAGTGCTAATTGGTACCCGACAGGGGCAAACCAACGGGAGTTGTCAAACTCCAAATAGATATATTCACCATACTCGCGTTCACTCGCAAGTGATTATGGTTCATGAAATTTGTTACGTAATAGTGGCATAGGAGGTACTCGTGCAATAATCAAATGAAAGACTTATATTCGGTTTAAAGCATGTATCCCCCTCACGGGTTTAGAAAGCATTTAAAAATGGGTAAAAACAATCATCCATAGACAAAATGATTATAACTAGTTGAATAACAATAAGTTCTTTCGACCTCTACAATTACTATCAACTAGTCAAACTTGATTAAAAAATGTCACTATGAAACTTTAGCAGAATTGGATCTTAGAATCAACTTGAAGTTGAATTAAAACATGTTAACACAATCACTAACTAATCATATGATAATCAACATCATTTAAGCAAGTGCATAAAGAAACTAGCCACTCATAGCAAACATAAACATAAACTCAGAACTTTGAACATTAGAAAACATGATTGAAAGTCTTACAATGCTTGGAATAAGATTACAAATGATGAGGTAATGATTCCCAAAGTATTGGGGTAGACTTCTTGGTGATTTGGCCTCCAAATGTGGAACTTCTGGAACTCCAAACTTTCCTGGACTTCTAAGGACGAATTTGAGAGCTTAAGAGCTTTGTTTGATGAGTAGAGAGATTTGTATTGAAGTGTGTGTCTCATATGCTCACAAATGGCCTCTATTTATACTAGTTCCAAAGCCTAGGGTATTAATTGCTGAACTTGGCCTCCAAGGAGTAAGGAAGGGACTAGAATACACCAAAAGAAGGACCTAGAATCGTTTGGATGCAAAAGGGAAACTTAGTGATGAAGATTTGGCAGATACAGCTCCTCCAACCGGATCGGTTACATGACCAACCGATCCGGTTGGTCTTCTACAAATGAGCCAACCGTTCTTGTTGCAGGTGGCTACTGAACGGTTGGTGATGGCAACTTGGCACTATTAGGTCAGTTTCCAACCGATCCGGTTGCACTCGCAACCGATCCGGTTGGATTTCCTGAGTTACGAAAACTTGTTATTTACTTCTCTTTATCTTGTAGAACTTGGTTCTTCAATCACTATGGTCTTCAAAGGTACTTGAGATACTGATTTGTGCTTGACCTGCTTCACTGAAACGAGAATCTTCTATTTGTTGAACATTACTTTACTTTTCCTTCCGTTTCCCTGCACTTGGTTATAAACACTAGACAAACATCTTTTGATGCGATTAAGCACTGAAATCACGCAAATATAACCAAATAACATATATAAACACACACATAACGCTACTAGAAATATGTACAATCTGAGCGTTATCAAATTCCCCTACACTTAAACTTTGCTTGCCCTCAAGCAAATCTAGGAAAAAACATCCACTTGTACAAGATCGTGATTATGAAATATGTGATGCAAATCAACCAAGTACAAGTACGAGAGAAGATTCATCAATTATGCTTTATAAAGGTGAAACATCAAGATGTTTGACAATATCCAATGATTTTCTTGCATGATTAACATTTCAAAACACCTCACGAAAAAGGAACGAAATATAATTCACTCAATCACTCATTTTAGTGAGTAACAAGATAAATCACACTCATTGCTCAGTCATGATTAGATTATTACCATAAGCTTGTACAAGAAACAAAACTCCACCGACGTGGCGTGAGCACCAAGTAAAAACATCTAAAGAGGACTTTTATTCGAGTTATAATGATATGGCTTCGGGTTAAGGGTCTGGATAAGGCATGGGAATGTTTATGAAATTGGTGTTAAAATGAAAATAAAATCAAGTCTAATACCCGTGTTGCTAGCTACCAAACAATCCACGAACCAATAAACGATTATAGCTTGAATTTCTTCTTTTCGGCTTTCCACAGCTTTTTGCTTTGCTTTGCCATGGCAATTTTCTTCGAACATAGCACATTGGCTATTGTATCCATACTTTCAACACCTTTTTTTTTGTGAACAAAACTCATGACATGGCTCAATCAATCTCACAAGATGTGGTACTCATAATCATTTGATCAATCTTCACTTTCCAGGTGACTAGCAACCAACCGTTTAGACATTGATAAGGGTTAGGCTAAGGTTTAAAGTGTAAAATATTTTTGTATTTTTCTGGGTGAAGCAAAAATGAAAAGGATGGCTCAGAGGGTGTAACTAAGGGTATCTAGTGCTAAAAATGAGCACTACAAATGGGTCCATGTGGGTGGTTAACTAACCGATGTGGTTAGCTAATATAGCATAATATGAAAAATGGAAGGCCATTTGGGTTAAATCCTAAGGTGCCTCTTTATCATACGAATTCACTTATATCGCACGAATGTGATCTCACTACGGCCTGGTAATGATTTACAAGTACAAGTTCTAGAATAAATAAAATCACCGGCACACTCATAGCAAAAGATCAAAGCATAAAAGATGTATGCTTCTTATAGAACAGGCTTCAAATCCTCACAATTTTAGTGGAAAGGGTTATAATATGTGCTAGCAAATGTTTATCGATCCCATAATGGATTGCAATAGTAATCGGAACACATCTCGGAGTTTCAAATATTACCAGTTTTACTAGTGGTTTGATCCAGTTATTCTAATATATTATCCTAAAAGCGTGAAAACAACTAGATCACAAGGGCAAACAAAATTTTAAATTGAAGCATGAAAACTCTAATTTTTCCTATTCACCCCCCCACACACTTAAGTTAGAAATTGTCCTCAATGCGAAAAACGAACTTCAAAGTATAGAAATAGGGAAAATAGAGATGAAACTAGATATGCCAATGAGTTTGTCAGCTTAATTTTTCTTCATTCCTAGCGTCCATTGGAGAAATCATTACCTGCACAAAATCTTATAAACAAACAAAAGGTTTTATTAAGAGGTGGCACCCCCCACACTTAAGTTCAACCAAAGGTTTAAACTTTTGGGAGTGACCAAAGAAAATCAAATCTGAAACACACGGGTTGCCTCCCGAGAAGCGCTTGTTTTATTACCGAGTCATCAGCCTGACTCGAATTTTCCCGAATTCACTTGGGCACAGAAGCAGCCTAAAACATTTTGAAAAGTTAGGGGATATACATGAATTCTTCACCAGTAACTTCAATATCGTCCCAGATGAACTCAGCAGATGGTTTCCAAGGAACAATTTATGGGATTCTTCCTGGAAAAGGTGCTATAAAGGTGATTGTTTCGAATTCATTTTCAGGTGAAACTGTTGCAACTGAAACTTCATTCATTTGCTCCTTGTCATAATATAGCTTGATTCGGTGCCCATTAACAATGAAACTTCCACCCTGTTTGTCATAGAGTTCGACATACCCGGATGGATATCCATGTTTAACGATATATGGTCCAAACCATCTTCGTTGTAATTTAGGAGCTTTGAATTTTAACTTCATGTTGAAAAGCAGAACTTTATCTCCAGCTTTGAATTCTTTTCGAACTCTTAGCTTTTTGTCGTGATAAGCTTTTGTTCTAGCTTTATACAGTTTGGAATTTTCATAAGCTCGGAGTCTTAATTCATCGAGTTCGTGCAATTGCAGGAATCTCTTTTCTCCAGCTATTTTGAGATCGGTGTTACAGTTTCAGAGAGACCAATAAGCACGATGTTCAACTTCGAACGACAAATGACAAGTCTTCCCATACAGGAGTCTGTAAAGAGTTGTGCCAATTGGAGTTTTATAAGCCGTGCGAATCGCCCACAGAGCATCGTCAAGTTTCTTTGCCCATACTGAAGGATTGTCCTTCATTGTTTTCTCGAGTATTCTTTTGAGAGCTCTGTTGGTGTTTTCAACTTGCCCACTGGTTTGTGGATGATAGGCAGTCGCGAATCGATGATGAACTCCATATCTTTTCATGGTTTTCTCCATTTGCTGGTTACAGAAATGGGTTCCTCGATCGCTTATCAAGGCCTTGGGAATTCCATAACGAGCGAAAAGCTTTTTGAGGAAATTAACGATGACACGAGCATCGTTCGTTGGTAAAGCTTCAGCTTCTACCCATTTGGACACATAATCTATAGCAACGAGAATGTATTCAAATTTCTGAGATTTAGGAAAAGGTCCCATGAAATCAATTCCCCAAATATCAAATATTTCACACACTTGGATGCTTGTCAATGGCATTTCATCTCTTCGTGAAAGATTGGTGGTTCTTTGGCAAGTGTCACAATTTTGGACAAGTGTATGTGCTTCTTTGAATATTGTTGGCCAATAGAATCCAGCATCAAAAACTTTCTTAGTTGTGGTGGAAGGACCATAATGTCCCCCAGTTGGGCCATGATGACATTCGTCAAGAATCTTACGGGTTTCGGAACCAGAAACACATCTTCGGATCATTCCGTCAGGACACATTTTGAAAAGATATGGCTCTTCCCAAAAATAGTATTTCAGTTCCGAAAAGAATTTACTTCTTTGAGCATGAGTTAAACCTTTTCTGAGAATTCCTCCAACGAAATAGTTTGCAAAGTCAGCAAACCAAGGATCGTCAGTTTTATCGATGGTCATGAGAGTTTCATCAGGGAAGTAATCATCGATTTCTTCTTCTTTTAACTCCTCAAGATCGGGGTTTTCAAGGCGAGATAAGTGATCAGCAGCAAGATTTTCTGCTCCTTTCTTATCTTTGATTTGGATGTCAATTTCTTGGAGTAGCAAAATCCGTCGAATAAGTCGTGGTTTAGCATCTTGCTTGGTGAACATATATTTGAGTGCTGAATGATCGGTGAAAACAACTATTTTTTAGAGCACAAGGTAGGATCGGAATTTGTCAAATGCGAAAACGACGGCCAGTAATTCATTTTCGGTGACGGTATAATTTTGTTGAGCACTATTTAGTGTCTTGCTAGCAAAATATATAGGCCGAAAGTGTTTTCCTTCACGTTGGCCTAAGACGGCTCCAACAGCAAAATCGCTTGCGTCGCACATAAGCTCGAAAGGTAGTGACCAATTAGGTGAAACCATGATAGGAGCACTAGTTAGTTGAGATTTCAACGTTTCGAAAGCTTTTATGCAATTAGCATTGAAGTCAAAGATAGATTCTTTCTCAAGAAGTTTTGTCATTGGATGAGATATTTTTGAAAAATCTTTAATGAATCGGCGGTAAAAACCAGCATGTCCTAAACAACTTCTAACGGCTTTGACGTTAGTTGGTGGTGGAAGTTTCGAGATAACATCGACTTTTGCTTTGTCTACTTCCATTCCTGCACTGGAGATCTTGTGGCCAAGCACAATTGCTTCGGTCACCATGAAGTGACATTTTCCCAGTTAAGGACAAGCTTTAAATGAGTCTCCGAAGACTGA
The DNA here is from genome assembly GCA_019973895.1 of Chrysanthemum seticuspe. NCBI lineage: Eukaryota > Viridiplantae > Streptophyta > Magnoliopsida > Asterales > Asteraceae > Chrysanthemum > Chrysanthemum seticuspe. The sequence goes on along the minus strand of BPTQ01000004.1, from coordinate 68,085,324 downwards.
AAAGTCATCCATGAAAACTTCCATGGAGGTTTTTAGCATGTCTTGGAATATGGCGATTAAACACCTTTGAAAAGTCGCAGGTGCATTGCAAAGACCAAAGGGCATACGCCAATATGCGTAGGTTCCAAAAGGACAAGTGAATGTGGTCTTTTCTTGATCGTTGGGATCAATTGGAATTTGGAAATATCCTGAAAATCCATCGAGGAAACAAAAGAATTTATTTCCTGCTAGTATTTCAAGCATTTGATCCATGAATGGGAGTGGAAAGTGATCTTTTCTGGTGGCTTTGTTTAATTTCCGACAGTCAATACAAACGCGCCAACCAGTGACAGTTCTAGTTGGAACTAGTTCATTCCGTTCATTAGTCACAACCGTCATTCCTCCTTTCTTGGGAACACATTGAATAGGACTTACCCAAGGGCTATCCTCAATTGGGTAAATGATACCAGCATCGAGAAGTTTTATGATTTCCTTTTTAACAACTTCTTTCATGTTGGGATTGAGTCGACGTTGATGTTCTACCACAGGTTTAATCCCTTCTTGTGTTTGCAGAAATTAGGACTAATTCCTAGGATGTCGGATGTTTTCCAAGCGAAAGCTTGTTTGTGATTTTTGAGGACAGAAATTAAACTTTCTTTCTCACTGTCCTTGAGCAATGAAGATATGACTACTGGAAGAAGTGAGTTTTCCTTCAAGTAAGCATATTCAAGATGATCTGAAAGAGGTTTGAGTTCTAGATCTGTGGGTGGTTCTTCGATAGAGGATTTAATTCGCATCTCGTCATTGAAAGTTATCTCTTCAAAGTTTTCTTCTTCTTCCTCCATTTCGTCTTCCGAGTTATCTCCTTCGAACTCTACTTTCATGAAATCATCAAACTCTTTGTCAAAATCTGTTTCATTGATTTTTTCAGAAGTAGTCATGAATGGATCGGATTTGTTAAGTAATGCGTCCAATTCTTCCTCAGTGACTTCATCAATAACATCGATGTTGAAACAAGTGTCATCACTGGAATGTGGGTAGCGCATCGCTTTATCGATTAGAAAAGTGATTCGATCTTCTCCAACTCCAAGGTTGAGTTCTTTTCCTTTCCCTTTGATGATTGCATCATCGGTATTTAGGAAAGGTCTTCCTAAAATGAGTGGGACTTTACTATCTTCTTCCATTTTTAAGATTACAAAGTCCACGGGAAAAATGAATTTACTGACTTGAACAAGCATATTCTCGGCAATACTCACAGGATATTGATAAGAATGATTTGCTAATCGAATGCTCATTTTTGTTGGTTTTAGGCTGTTGTTGCACAACTTGGAATACATCGAATAAGGCATCAAATTGATACTCGCGCCAAGATCGGCTAAAGCATCGCATTTAATATTATTCCCGAAAGTACATGGAATAAGAAAGCTCTTAGGATCTCCAAGCTTTGGTGGGATCTTGTTTTGGACAATAGCTGAGCATTCTTCGTTGAGGAAAGTAGCTGATATTTGCTCTAGCTTGCTTTTGTTATTAAGGAGTTCTTTCAAGAATTTCCCGTAATTGGGCATTCCGGCTAAGACATCAACGAGAGGAACATTGAGTCTAACCTCTTTGATTATTTCAATGAACTTCTTATAACGTTCTTCCATTTTTTCTTTCCTAAGGTGTTGAGGATAGGGAATTTTTGATGTATACGCCTTGACAGAGGGGATGGTTTTCTTTTTGGCTGTTTGAGTTGTGTTGTTTTCCTCGGCTTCATCCTCACTATCCTCGGTGATAGGAGTACTTTCATTAGGATTTGGTGGTGGATCGTACGAGAGACCACTTCTTGTGAATACAGCATTGATATGTTCATTTCTTGTTTGGGGTGGACGGTACGTCTTATCATTTGATGGTTTTGGGTTGGATTGGGTGTTACTTGGCAATGAACCAGATGGTCTAGAGGAATGTTGGTCAGAAAGTCTGCCAAACTTGTTTTCAAGATCTTGGATAGATGCTTGATGATTTTTCTGTCCTTGCTCAACTTTGGCTTTGAGATTTAAAAATTGATTTTTGATAAAATCATTTGCAGATTTTTGATTAGCCACGAATTCTCTCATGGTTTTCTCGAATTCGGTTTCTTCCATCTTTTTGTCGGGGTTTTGTGGTGGTGGATTATTAGTTCGTGGTTGAGAATCACGGTTGTCATCCCTTGGTCGGCGATCTTGCCAATTTCCAGAATTTCGACCGTAATAGTTACTACGATATCCGCCTCCACGGTATCCTCCTTGGGCGTAATTCGCTTCTCCTTCGTTAGGTTCACCCATAGGCTTATCGTCGCACTCGGACGATGGATGATTTCCTCCACAATTGTTGCATTCGTCTCGCATTTCCTTTATTTCATCCTTGATATCTTTGTATTGCGAGTCGATTTTTGAGGTTAAGGCTTCCATCTTCTCCATGAGTTTTGAGGTATCGGTGTTTTCGACAAAAGCAACAGTTTTTCGGAGAGGTTTGGTTTTGGAATCTTTGGACCAATCGAGTTTGAGAAGTACTCGATCTTCAAGCAATTAGTGTGCATCGTTGGGAGTCTTATTGATTCGTGCTAAACCGTCAAGTTATCTCACACAAGCTAGCCACTTGTGAATGGCTAACCGTAAGAAACTTAAAACAGTTCAGACACCAATGCAATGAAGATCAAGAGGAGTATAGTGTTTCCCCAGGTCGTTATGTCCCAACGAGCTGTGCGAGAATAATCAAACGAATAGTGATCGAGAGAATTTGAACGGGAAAAGGGTTTGATTGATTACACCTAAAGAAAAAGGAAATATGAAAGAAAATTAAAAAGCTAAATCATATTAAATAAACGCTATCACTATTTTTAAAATGATGTTTTTCTTGATTTATAAAACAAAATAACTTAAATAAACTATTTTAATTAAAACGTAAACCTAAATTACCTAAAAACGTGACCTAGAATGAAAACGCACGTTATATGTAAAAATTACGCGAGTGCGCAAGTAAAAACGTAAAATTTGTAAAATAAAAGTCCTACGAGTGTAAAAATAATTTTCCTACATTCTAATTGACTAAAAATAATTTTAGGAAAAAGCCGGGTATTTTTTTGAGTTTTTATTTATTTATTATGAATTAAAAACTAGATTTAACTAATTAATTAATTAAAATAACTAAATGATTTTGGAAAAATCTGAAAATTTCACAGAAAATACGTTAAGCATCACTGATTCTAAGAAAAATAAAAACTGAGGAGGTTGTTTTGAAAAATAAGCTAAAAATAAGCTAAACAAGTGCTTAAAGCAAAACTGCCAAACGCCCTTAAGTATTTAATAGTGTAATATTTGAACGAAAGAAGTCCCAAGGGCGCTGGTCATACAGGTACATGCTATCACTCTCATCTAAGGGAGAGGTCTCAGGTTCGACCCCTGCCTCTCCCTTTTTGCAATTTTTTTTTTCTTGATTTTCTTTTTGCAACTTAACAAGGGACTTGAAATAACAACTTTTTGTAAAAACTTTTCTTATAAAAACCTTGGAATAACCAGTTGAGGACTGCTTATATCCAACAGTTAAGACACAAAATAACCAAACTCATCCTTTTGATAGATTTTAAGACACAAGTAAGCAACAATAAGCAAAGGTCAATGTGACAAGCTGGTATGCATTTTTAAGAGACAAAATAAGCTAAGACAACCGGCAAATAGGGACAATAAGCAGTTTTAATGGAGATCCTAAGCTATCATAAAAAATGAGCATACAATGAGATAAGCTAGCCTAAATGGTTATATTAAGCACTAGATAAGCTACCTGAAGACTATTCTAACCTGAGGACCCTAATAAGCACTAAAGTATCCTAAATAAGCTAATGGGCAATCTGAAATAAGCTAAACAAAAAGAGAATGCAGGCTGCAGTAGTGGGACAGAAATAGCAGTAGGGGTACTTAAGGGTGCCTGTTTAAGCTTATAAATAAGCTACCAAGGGACCATTAAAAATTTAATAAAAATCACTTATCAATCCACAACCTGACCTAGATTAAGCATGCAAATTTTCAGCTTATAAGACCTAGTAATAAGCAAATGAAAAATCTGAGAGTGGAGCCACTTGGGCAACTAAGCTGCTATATCAGTTCTGATATGGGCTAAATGGGACAGATTTCTAGTGCTATTTTAAGCTACCTATATTGATCCTCAAGGCATATAAAGCAAAGATAGATGAAGTAGGGTATGTAGAGACCTAAGGAAAACAGTTATGAGAAGATTTGGACTACCAAAAGCTGTAAAAAAACTCATGAACAGCAGTGAAGACTGCTGTTCTGTGCAGACCTCTTAAAACGGAAAACCTCTTTTTTTTTTAGAACAAATCATGTAAACAAATGTTATCTAGGTTAAACAAAACCTTCAAACTTACTTAGACCTTATACCACTTTGACTTTGAGAGTCAAAGTGGGTAAAAAAAAGAAAACAGTTTTGGGTGACAATAAGGCAATGCCAAACACCCCTTTATAGGGTGCAATTCTTTTGCAAACTGATTTTTTGAAAACAGACTTGAAATTTTTCACTTATAAAAACTGATTGCAACTTAAAATAGAACTTAAGACTGATAATGAGAGGTATTAAGCTAATAAGCACTAAAGTGCTTATTAGTAAAATAGGCAGTAAAGTAAAATTGATAAGAAAGGAAATTTTTCATTAATTAAAAAGACAAAATACAACTTAAAAACAGAAAACTTAAATTTAAAAGCTACTAAAACCTAATGCCTTTGAAGGCTACAAGTCATTGCTATTTATATTAAGTCTTGGAATGGTCTTGGCTCTTCAACTCTTCACTTCTGTGCTTTTGTTGTGAGTGAAAACAGAAAAGATGGAGCATTGTGCTTTCTTGATTCAATCCTAGCCTTCCATTCAATCTTGGAGCCCAAGGGAAGTGATCTTGGCCGTCCATCTTTAGCTCCAATGGGGTAGTGTGGAATTGCCAAGGTGGCATAGGAGACCATGTGGGTTGTGGGGGATGTCTGGCTTGGTTATCAGTGTGGGTAAGAGTGATGGGGAGAGAGTGGTTTTGCAGGTTGAGTGTTGTCAGGCTTGGTTTTGTGGGATTTTGTTTGGGCGGGAAATAAGGGAAAGGAGAAGACAGAGATGTCAGATGTGGTTTAGGTTATTAGTTTGACCGGGTTTGGGTAGGGTAAACGGGTTTGTTTGGTGTTGGGCTTGGGAAATTTTGGGCTTGGGTAATAACTTGGACCTAGGATTAATATTGTGATCCATGGTGAATTTTAGGGACTAAATGTGTCCAATTCGAAATTCCAGGGACCATTCTTGTATATTCTGAAAATGTCTTCCAAGGACCAATCTTGCAAATCTCAAGTAATGTAGGGGCCATTTTTGCCAAATTTGAAACTCCGGGGACTAAACTTGAAATTTCTCACAACTTTTGGAACTTTTCACCAAAGGACTAGTTATGACAATTTATGATTACAAAAGGACCTTTGGTGACTTTTCTTTTAAAATAAGTGCTCAGGGACTATTTCTGACAACTTTTGAAAATCGGGGGACTGAAACTGCCAATTATGCAAACTTAGCTCATTTTTCATCTGATTTTAAACATTTTGCATCTGAAACATATAAAATGAAATTTTGAGATATTTTCAGTATTTTGATGCATTTCTGAGCATTTTTAAATGTTTTGCAGTTCAGATTTGACCAAAAATGATGAGTATTTACACACTCATCAATCCCCCACACTAAACTATTGCTAGTCCCTAGCAATCTTTTGAGAAAAACTTAATGGATTTGAATCTCTTTACCAAAATCCATTACTTCTGGAGTAGCCAAATGTTTCAGTTCAAGTAAGAACCTTGGTACACCGATAACCAAATGATTTTGAGCAAATCACCAGCTTCCAACGGATTTGATTTGTCTTTACCAGAAGCCGTTTGCTTATGGACTAGCCAACTCTTAGATAATATATACTATCTTTGGTGAGCTGATTACCAATTATGGTTTTTCCACTGCCTTTACCACAAGCCATAAACTTGCGGGCTAGCCAACTCTTCACTAATTAAAGATATGGTGAGCTGAATACCATATAATTTTGGGCAAATTGCAAGCCGTCAACGGATTTGATATATCTTTACCAAGAGCCGTTTGCTCCTGGATTAGCCAATCCTTTTGTTTATTAGACATGGCGGACTGATAACCATAAGTTGAGTAAGTGCAGAACACTTACTCCAAAAAAAATTTTGGCCAAAAATGGGGGAATTGGGTGGTATAATTACATGATAAAATTCGTGAGAATTCCCCCCCACACTAGAAATGAATATTGCCCTCAATATTCAAAGTACCGGCGGTTATGCCGAAACATAGAACGTAAAAGGCAAAAACTACGACCATTATTTTGAAAGATTTTTTTTTTTTTTTTTTTTTTTTAATGAAAACTTATATACAACAGCGGGGGGCAACTCCCCCACACTAGGGTGGTACACACGGGTGAAGACCCATGTTTAACTACTGTTTTTGATTACCGAGTCGCTAGCTTGACTCGATCCCCGAATTAATTTGTTCATGGGGAAGTAAGTGGAAGAGACAATCTCCATCGGACTTTCATTCAAGATGTTTGTATAAACATTGAAGTACGTGAAAGTTCCACACCGATGAGATATAGAGAGAACCGGCTCACAAATGATAAATGAAAATGCCGGGGTCAAAGATAGTGTCTTCATTCCTGAAGGAGTGAAGATGAAGAGAAATCACAAGATATTTGAGGAAAGGAAGAAAGATTTTGATAACAATCAAGATCCATTCTTCATCCTCAAATGTAGACATATCGGGAGGAAGGGTGAGGGTAGTATCATCAATAAACAAACTCTTGTGATAGAGTACACCTTCCTCCGAGCCAATATCATCCTCAAGATCAAAATAGAAATGATCATATTCCGGAGGAGATATGTCATGAGAGAGTTCACCAGAGAACTCTTCATGAAGAGAATCATTCATATGAAGTGAATTTGTGAACTCTTGTTCCATTGTGGGCTCATCACTATCCTCGTCAAAGATTGGATTGTTAGAAATCTAAGTGAAATCAGATTCGAATTCAAATAGAGGATTGGTGAAAGTAGCTTTGAATGTTTCGGGAACAAAGTGATCAACATTCTCTATTGGACTGTTAGGGTGAGAAGTGAGTGAACGATCATTATAAAGGAGACTTTCAATTTCTCCTAGATCGGCTTCGAAATCAAAGAGACCATCGTCACTTTCTGATGAAAGTGGACTGATGTGAGTGAGTTCATCGGGTGTGATAGCAGTTGTTTGAGAATGAATCTCAACTGCTGGGATATCATCTGATGAACTTGATGAATCTTTATAGAATTGAAGGATATCAAGTGTATCCTCATCATCACATAGAGCTGCCTTTAGAAATTGGGAACGCCTTAGAGCTGCTTGCTCTAGGACTAATAATTCTTCCCTAGATTTGCGGGCCTCTCGTTCTTCGGCTAGCAATTCTCCCATGGTCTTTTCACCACTCACTTGATTCTTAAAGTTACTAATCATATCATCAAGTGTTTTCATTGCGGTTTCAAAATTTTGGGAGATTTCTTGAGACAACGGCTCAGGTGGAGTTTGAACCGTATGGTGCTGTGGAGGTTGGAAATTCTCAAACCTGTGAGAGTCATGATTGTTACAAGGAAATGGATTCCCTATTTGACAATCAGAGCTGAAGTGGGGACCTCCACAGTACTCACAACAGTAAAACTGTTGAGTCTGGACTGGTGAATTATATGGATGTTGGTCATAACCAAAGTTCTGAGCATCACCGGAAAACTGTTCATAGACAAACGTGTTTCCGGATTGACACTCAAATCCTTGGTGAGGACCTCCACAAAATTCACAGCAGTTATGTTGATTAAATGAAGATAAGTCGGGCTGTGGTGGGTAGTTGGAAAAATTTGAGGGGTCGTTAAATGAGTTCGGATTAGGATCATAATCAAATGAATTCCTCGAACCACAAAACAAACAACTCCCGTTACGAATATCATTACCACATTGTACACACGTACACCAACGACAAGGTGAACCAAAAAGAGGTTCACCACAACCGACACAAGGAATAAACGATTTCATTTGAGAGTAATGAGAAGGAATCGGTTCATTCAAAGAATCTTCAAAACCAACATGGTGATCTGAATGACTATCAAGTCTCGAAGAACATTTTGAAAAATCCGGAGGTGGGACAAGTGGTGTGCTCTGAGAGCTAGCAATTTCCACCACTTCCGTTATGGTCTCCGGTTCTGGTTTTTGAGAAACGTGAAGTTTAGGTAAGTCATTCTTGCTGGTCACCGGTCTAAATTCTGCATGATTGCTTTTAACCGTAAATGGTGAAAGTTTAGGATCAATTTTAGACGGCTTAGGAGCAATTGAGGGGTTAGATCTTTGGATAACCGTAGGTTGGACGTATTTAGCACTTCCATTATCAGAGGGAAGTACCTGGTCCTTTGTCACCCCGGTTTTTCGTTCCATTTCCCTACGCAGAATTAATGGATCATCACAAACAACACGAATTCTTGACATTTGTGATAAAGTATGAAGTTTTTCAAATTCGTCCCAGAATTCGTCGTAGTCGAGAGATTCCATGAGAATAGAAGAAGTTAGAATCAAATGGATAGAGGGTAAAGGGATAAAGAATCAAAAAGGGTAAGAGGGTTAAGGTGAATATTTTTGGGTTTTTGGATAAACATTTTGTAAAAATAGGAAAGAAAATCTTTTCGGGTTTTTGATTTTTTAGATGTTTTTGGATTTTTGGATTTTTATAAGAAAATATAAACATATAGATGGTATAAACAAGGATTGAATATTCAAATCACTAATCTGCTAAACGTAAGATAATTAGCACAGCTCCCCGGCAGCGGCGCCAAAAATTTGATTCGTGCTAAACCGTCAAGTTATCTCACACAAGCTAGCCACTTGTGAATGGCTAACCGTAAGAAACTTAAAACAGTTCAGACACCAATGCAATGAAGATCAAGAGGAGTATAGTGTTTCCCCAGGTCGTTATGTCCCAACGAGCTGTGCGAGAATAATCAAACGAATAGTGATCGAGAGAATTTGAACGGGAAAAGGGTTTGATTGATTACACCTAAAGAAAAAGGAAATATGAAAGAAAATTAAAAAGCTAAATCATATTAAATAAACGCTATCACTATTTTTAAAATGATGTTTTTCTTGATTTATAAAACAAAATAACTTAAATAAACTATTTTAATTAAAACGTAAACCTAAATTACCTAAAAACGTGACCTAGAATGAAAACGCACGTTATATGTAAAAATTACGCGAGTGCTCAAGTAAAAACGTAAAATTTGTAAAATAAAAGTCCTACGAGTGTAAAAACAATTTTCCTACATTCTAATTGACTAAAAATAATTTTAGGAAAAAGCCGGGTATTTTTTTGAGTTTTTATTTATTTATTATGAATTAAAAACTAGATTTAACTAATTAATTAATTAAAAATACTAAATGATTTTGGAAAAATCTGAAAATTTCACAGAAAATACTTTAAGCATCACTGATTCTAAGAAAAATAAAAACTGAGGAGGTTGTTTTGAAAAATAAGCTAAACAAGTGCTTAAAGCAAAACTGCCAAACGCCCTTAAGTATTTAATAGTGTAATATTTGAACGAAGGAAGTCCCAAGGGCGCTGGTCATACAGGTACATGCTATCACTCTCATCTAAGGGAGAGGTCTCAGGTTCGACCCCTGCCTCTCCCTTTTTGCAAAATTATTTTTTTTTTCTTGATTTTCTTTTTGCAACTTAACAAGGGACTTGAAATAACAACTTTTTGTAAAAACTTTTCTTATAAAAACCTTGGAATAAGCAGTTGAGGACTGTTTATATCCAACAGTTAAGACACAAAATAACCAAACTCATCCTTTTGATAGATTTTAAGACACAAGTAAGCAACAATAGGCAAAGGTCAATGTGAGCTGGTATGCATTTTTAAGAGACAAAATAAGCTAAGACAACCGGCAAATAGGGGCAATAAGCAGTTTTAATGGAGATCCTAAGCTATCATAAAAAATGAGCATACAATGAGATAAGCTAGCCTAAATGGTTATATTAAGCACTAGATAAGCTACCTGAAGACTATTCTAACCTGAGGACCCTAATAAGCACTAAAGTATCCTAAATAAGCTAATGGGCAATCTAAAATAAGCTAAACAAAAAGAGAATGCAGGCTGCAGTAGTGGGACAGAAATAGCAGTAGGGGTACTTAAGGGTGCCTGTTTAAGCTTATAAATAAGCTACCAAGGGACCATTAAAAATTTAATAAAAATCACTTATCAATCCACAACCTGGCCTAGATTAAGCATGCAAATTTTCAGCTTATAAGACCTAGTAATAAGCAAATGAAAAATCTGAGAGTGGAGCCACTTGGGCAACTAAGCTGCTATATCAGTTCTGATATGGGCTAAATGGGACAGATTTCTAGTGCTATTTTAAGCTACCTATATTGATCCTCAAGGCATATAAAGCAAAGATAGATGTAGTAGGGTATGTAGAGACCTAAGGAAAACAGTTATGAGAAGATTTGGACTACCAAAAGCTGTAAAAAAAAACTCATGAACAGCAGTGAAGACTGCTGTTCTGTGCAGACCTCTTAAAACGGAAAACCTCTTTTTTTTTAGAACAAATCTTGTAAACAAATGTTATCTAGGCTAAACAAAACCTTCAAACTTACTTAGACCTTATACCACTTTGACTTTGAGAGTCAAAGTGGGTAAAAAAAAGAAAACAGTTTTGGGTGACAATAAGGCAATGCCAAACACCCCTTTATAGGGTGCAATTCTTTTGCAAACTGATTTTTTGAAAACAGACTTGAAATTTTTCACTTATAAAAACTGATTGCAACTTAAAATAGAACTTAAGACTGATAATGAGAGGTATTAAGCTAATAAGCACTAAAGTGCTTATTAGTAAAATAAGCAGTAAAGTAAAATTGATAAGAAAGGAAATTTTTCATTAATTAAAAAGACAAAATACAACTTAAAAACAGAAAACTTAAATTTAAAAGCTACTAAAACCTAATGCCTTTGAAGGCTACAAGTCATTGCTATTTATACTAAGTCTTGGAATGGTCTTGGCTCTTCAACTCTTCACTGCTGTGCTTTTGTTGTGAGTGAAAACAGAAAAGATGGAGCATTGTGCTTTCTTGATTCAATCCTAGCCTTCCATTCAATCTTGGAGCCCAAGGGAAGTGATCTTGGCCGTCCATCTTTAGCTCCAATGGGGTAGTGTGGAATTTCCAAGGTGGCATAGGAGACCATGTGGGTTGTGGGGGATGTCTGGCTTGGTTATCAGTGTGGGTAAGAGTGATGGGGAGAGAGTGGTTTTGCAGGTTGAGTGTTGTCAGGCTTGGTTTTGTGGGATTTTGTTTGGGCGGGAAATAAGGGAAAGGAGAAGACAGAGATGTCAGATGTGGTTTAGGTTATTAGTTTGACCGGGTTTGGGTAGGGTAAACGGGTTTGTTTGGTGTTGGGCTTGGGAAATTTTGGGCTTGGGTAATAACTTGGACCTAGGATTAATATTGTGATCCATGGTGAATTTTAGGGACTAAATGTGTCCAATTCGAAATTCCAGGGACCATTCTTGTATATTCTGAAAATGTCTTCCAAGGACCAATCTTGCAAATGTCAAGTAATTTAGGGGCCATTTTTGCCAAATTTGAAACTCCGGGGACTAAACTTGAAATTTCTCACAACTTTTGGAACTTTTCACCAAAGGACTAGTTATGACAATTTATGATTACAAAAGGACCTTTGGTGACTTTTCTTTTAAAATAAGTGCTCAGGGACTATTTCTGACAACTTTTGAAAATCGGGGGACTGAAACTGCCAATTATGCAAACTTAGCTCATTTTTCATCTGATTTTAAACATTTTGCATCTGAAACATATAAAATGCAATTTTGAGATATTTTCAGTATTTTGATGCATTTCTGAGCATTTTTAAATGTTTTGCAGTTCAGATTTGACCAAAAATGATGAGTATTTACACACTCATCACTTATAGAGAAAAATTCCTCCAGCATCAAGGATGCCTTGAGAGATGTCATCTAGTCCATGGTAAAAGATTTGGATAATGGTTCCTTTGGATAGTCCATGTCCATGACAACTACGAAGCAAATATTTCATTCGAAGCCAAGCTTCGACAAGTGATTCGTTTGGATTTTGTGTGAAAGCACGAATTTCTCCCATTAATCGATCAAACATGGCAGGTGGAAAGAATCGGCTTACAAAAGCTTGCCTCATCTCCTCTCAAGTATTGATAATTCCTGGGGTTAATTCATTGTACCATACTTTAGCATCTCCGGCGAGTGATGATGGAAAAAGCTTGAGTTTGATGTCATTGACATCGGTGTCGCCATAACGGAACATGCCGCAAGTTTCAATGAATTCGGCAATGTGCTTATGCGGATCGGCCCGCGCACGGCCATCGATTGACGGTCTTTGATCATAGAAAGGTGATGACCCTTCACGGTGAAGTTGTCACCAAGGTTGATAGCAACAATAGCACTTTCGGGGGTTGTGCTACGGCTCGGTTGGTTCCCCACATGGGTTGATCGTCCGCCATGGGGAAAGGTAAATTGGTGAAAGGGTTGTAAACAACTTTGGCTTCTACGAGGTTATCAAATGGTGGGTTTTGTACTCTTAGTACACGATTTTCCAATGGTATGAAAAGTGTTCTTCATCTTCTTCAAATCAAACGTTCGGGGTTGGTAAGAGGTGTAATTGGTTCTATTCCCGCTGCACGAGTGTTCATACAATGCCCTAGAGAATCCAGGCAATATCTAAACACACGGACAAACAACGAAAACATTTTTCCTGAAACAGGTGGGATAACAGGATCGGTTGCGGGTTGCGACCGATCGGTTAGATCAGTTTGATGTGGTTAAAAACGTAACTGGTTCGGTTGAATGGCAGCCGGATCCGGTTGAAGCTTCTGAGAGAAAATTTTTGAGGTGAATCGACTTATGGGAATTCAAAAACTTGCTGAAACACAATCAAATCCCCGGCAGTGGCGCCAAAAACTTGATGTGCTACGTGTGTACAAGTTTTAAATTTATAAAAGCTGAATTACCAATATTACCAATAAGACATACGAGCAAGTATACTCGTCCGTTATAGCAAGATTATGAAGGTAAGTCGGGATCGTTCGCAGGGATTTGAGTGAATCTAAGCACAAGTTCGAATCAACAGAGTCTATCCAAAACATATAACAAAGCAAATATATATAATGAAATTCAGATGATTAAAAACTACACTTGCTTAAAATAGTTTCATACCCTAGATTAATGTGATTGTGTTAACCTCTTAACTTGTTGGTTGTGATAATTAGTTGGTGTACTAAACTATTGTTCTTACTAGTTAAACCTTCGTCAAGATATTAGTTCATAAAAACAAGCATTAAGTTTAACCAATCAATTCAAGATCAATTCAAGTTTCATAAGTTTACTTGCATAAACTTAAACACAAAAACATCCACTTGTTTCATCAAATTGCTTAAGAAATGGTCAATACAAAAGGTAACCGATCATAGACAAAAGGCTACAATTGATTCTCAACAACTAATCTTACGACCTTTTAGATGTTTCCAACCAATCCAATTTGATAATCAAAAAGTGTTTTTATTACAACCACACCTTAGTTCCTTTGTATAATCAAGAATAATGGGTAAAAACAATCATCCATAGACAAAATGATTATAACTAGTTGAATAACAATAAGTTCTTTCGACCTCTACAATTACTATCAACTAGTCAAACTTGATTAACAAATGTCACTATGAAACTTTAGCACAATTGGATCTTAGAATCAACTTGAAATTGAATTAAAATATGTTAACACAATCACTAACTAATCATATGATAATAAACATCATTTAAGCAAGTGCATAAAGAAACTAGCCACTCATAGCAAACATGAACATAAACTCAGAAGTTTGAACATTAGAAAACATGATTAAAAGTCTTACAATGCTTGGAATAAGATTAAAAATGATGAGGTAATGATTCCCAAAGTATTGGGGTAGACTTCTTGGTGATTTGGCCTCCAAATGTGGAACTTATGGAACTCCAAACTTTCCTGGACTTCTAAGGACGAATTTGAGAGCTTAAGAGCTTTGTTTGATGAGTAGAGAGATTTGTATTGAAGTGTGTGTCTCATATGCTCAGAAATGGCCTCTATTTATAATAGTTCCAAAGCCTAGGGTATTAATTGCTGAACTTGGCCTCCAAGGAGTAAGGAAGGGACTAGAATACACTAAGAGAATGACCTAGAATCATTTGGATGCAAAGGGGAAACTTAGTGATGAAGATTTGGCAGATACAACTCCTCCAACGGGATCGGTTACATGACCAACCGATCCGGTTGGTCTTCTACAAATGGGCCAACCGTTCCGGTTGCGGGTGGCGACCGAACGGTTGGTGATGGAAACTTGGCACTATTAGGTCAGTTTCCAACCGATCCGGTTGCACTCGCAACCGATCCGGTTGGATTTTCTGAGTTACGGAAACTTGGTCTTTACTTCTCTTTATCTTGTAGAACTTGGTTCTTCAATCAATATGGTCTTCAAAGGTACTTGAGATACTGATTTGTGCTTGACATGCTTCACTGAAACGGGAATCTTCTATTTGTTGAACATTACTTTACTTTTCCTTCCGTTTCCCTACACTTGGTTATAAACACTAGACAAACATCTTTTGATGCGATTAAGCACTGAAATCACGCAAATATAACCAAATAACATATATAAACGCACACATAATGCTACTAGAAATATGTACAATCTGAGCGTTATCACCTTGAGTCTCTGACGCCGTCTGGATCAAATCTAGGTCGTCTGAGCTGCGACGCCCTACTCTTTTAAAACCTGATGCCGTCAGTTGTAAATAAGCAATTTGGCTAATGAGTCTTCACAAAACTTGTTCCGACAACGTCACAAGTATAACCTGATGCCGTCCCCTTCAGTTTCAGCAGCTTGAGTGTCTCGATTCTTGACTTTGGCCATTTTCTTCGTATATTCGCGCCTTTTCGTCCGAATAAGTGTCATTCTAGCAATTTGCCTTCAAGATACCTAAAAAGTGAAAAGGAACGATATTAAGTAATAACGGATACAAAAGTGATCAAATAAGGGCTTAAACGACCCCTCAAAAAGGTATATTTTAAAACCTTATAAAATATCCCTACACTTGGTATTTGCTTGTCCTCAAGCAAATGTGCTTTTAGCCAATTGATTTATAAGTTAGGGGTCATGAAGCATTAGTTTAGAACGATCCACAACACATATAAGACCCGCAAAAGTCATAACAAGCACGGAAATTACATACTAGCACCTCACATGGGGTGTTTGGATACTCACATCTCTCGGGTGTATATGAAATATAACAAGTTGGAAATGGAAGATAAACACTCATTAACCGGTCCTAGTACATAGATTACCATAGGCTTGAGACTAGATCAAACCTCCATCGCTTTGGCATAAGCACCTAGGAAAGACTATCCAAGAGGTCTTTTAAAGGGTTGTAACGTTAGGCTTACGGTAGGGAAACAAAGGGTTTGGTGGGATAGGCGATTTAGTGGTGGCAAGTCAAAAATCTTTATGTTACAAGCATGCGAAGAATGGCGTTGCTAAGCCAAGACTCGACACTCTAAACTCTAGATAACTGAAACAAACAAACATAATTTTAAAGATAGATGTAGAATGGTAGCCCGTATGTTTTTTATTTATTTATTTATTTTTTATTTTTTTTTCAACACTCTATTTTTTTTTTCTTTTTCTCTTTTTTTTCTATATTTTTTTTCGATTATTATTATTATTTTTTCATACACTTTTACTCTACCATCCTCTACGATAACATCAAAAAAGTAGGGATTTATAGGCACATCCCTACACTTGAGTTTTTATTACTCTAACATTAATTTGACCCGAATTGAAAAGATCAAAACACTTAGAGTACATTATTATGCAAATAAAGGGAATTTGAATTTAACGTTCCCTTCCCGTCATTTCATAAAATTTAACTTTTCCCATGAGTCCCAATCGTCCCAAAACTGTGTACAAAGGATATGACTCGACTTAGCAACTTATGCAAGCAACTAGATAATTGAACTAAGGGTTTAGTGTGATAACAATAATGCACTAAAAGTGAGTGCATACAAGGTAGGCTAAGGCGATTTGGGTGTACATTTGGGGGTGGATTGTAAACAATGCTCTTCATTGATATTCCGGAAAACCGAAACATCACGAGAACCGCGAAAAGGATAGGCTCTGAGGGGTTAACTAGGGGTATCGTGTACTAAAGATGAGTACAATGCAAGGGTGTGGGGGAATTACTCAGCCGATATGGAAGAAGTAATTATATTACAGGTATCAAAGAAGGGTTATCCTAATGCCTCTTATCATTTAGTTATTCCTAACTACACAAGTGTAGTTTTACTAACGATCTCGGAATGCATCACAAAACAAGTTCTAGAATATATTATACTACCGGTTCACACTCTAAGCATTAAAGATGAATGCTTTAATTTCTACAAATCTAAGGGCGATCCTTACATTTTGGGTGGAATTTAAGTGGTAAAGGGTTTTGTGCTAGTCATATTATTTCCTATCCATGAGACACTTTATTAAGACTAATGGCCCACTCCTATATGTCATGAAAATTTTTAAATTTGGTGCCAAAATTACCCTAACCGATATTCTCATGGTTTATTACACAAATGAAATTGGACAAAGCAAATAGTCAAGGATAAGCATAGTTTCAAAGTTCCCGTTTTATTTTCCCTCCCTATACTTAAACTGAACATTATCCCCAATGTTCCCCGAAAGTATCAAAGTTATGATAATGGAAGGTAATAAAAGATGAAAGAAACTAATACTCCCCTGATTAGCTCGGTAGGATCCGTGTGAAGTGGTGGTTACATCTTTCTTCAAGAAGAACGTTTGCGTTAAAAGCTCCTTCTCATCTTATGTATCTTCTTCTTGGTAAATTAAACCTGCACACTTGAAGAAAACAAACGAAACCTTCGCGTAAAATCGGCGGTAACAATATATATAAGACTCTACTAAACTAGGATATAATGCTTGTGGAATGGATGTTTACAGATTTTCTGGAAAATTAAGACCTAGAAAATTCCAAAAATTTATAAGTAGCTCAGAAAACGAGAAAAAGTGATAAGCTGTTTCTGCTCCTCCTGACGCCGTTAGGTTGCGATCCTGACGCCGTCAGGTTATCCTGACAGAAACAGGTCTGCGATTTTTTGGAAAAAATTCTGGAAAATTTTCATCTTTAGAATCTGGAAAAATTTCCAGCAAAACATCCATTATGACTCGATACAAGCATTTGACTCGAACAAACACACATGTATATCTTTTCAATAATCATAATTCTCATGTTCACGTTCTTTTAAAAACGTGTGTAATCCTCCCTACACTTTCCCTGTAGGATCGAATATTTTATTGTGTTGATGATTTGGGTGGTCTTGGATGATCAAAATACATGTTTGCCATTAGAGAGAGAAAGTTAGAGAGTTGGGTGTTCAAGCTAGAGACTTGGTTTACAAATTATGGAATATTAGATTGAAAGCACCACCCCTTCCATGGATGGAAGGGGTATTTATACTTACACAATACACGACCTCCTATCGGCCTGTGGATCAGGTATACAGTGGGTAAAGACCCGTCCTTCCTCCACGGTGTTGCTCTAAACTAAACTACGCTACAAACTAACTAATAAACAACTTAATAACGTAAATAACGACAAGTCTACGAGCTAACTTAAGCTAGATAACATTTGGGGTGACCGACTCTTCAGTAAGGAATTTTCTAATTCCTAACAATCTCCCCCTAAGGGAGGTCACCCCATGTTTTACATTTCGAATCCTAGCATTCTATTATTGACTTTGTTCTTGAGCTCGTAGACTTGAATTCTTCATTTCCGCAATCTTTGTGCTTTTGTAGCGATTCTTCAAAGTCCGCATAGTTTTGTACTTTGAGTGGAGGTCTTTGAACTGATCCACATCTTTGATGATCTTCGAGCTTTCATTGAGATCATCAGCCACAGTAAATCTCTGGATCACCCTTTATTGTGTTGCCATCATGTGAAGTTGTGACTTTTGGACCGACATGCTCACACTTTTGAATCATGACATCTTTCCATCAGAGTAGCGGAAGCCTTACTGGTTCATGATATTTGCAGCAGCGTAGCAGAAGCATAGTATAAAAAGTATCAGAACCAGGTTATGTAGATATGCACCAGCCATGATTTCTTCAATTAAGTGTGGATGTTGTGAGCATGCGGCTTTGGATTGACGCCTCAATTCTGATCAGCTGCAACCGTCCAAATGTACCTGCAAACAACAGTTAGCAATAAAGCGCACGAAAGTGTCTTTGATCACTTTCGTTGAATTGAGGTACACGGCCCACGGTTCCCCGTTGATCAGTACAAGTACTGCCTGTGATCAGGTAGGATTCCTAAGAATCTCATTGACAGGGTTTCGCAGCTGTTCTAGCTGTTCTCAAACCGGAACGTCTCAAAGAAGACAACACGGAGTGAGTGAACCAGCAAATTGAGATTCACTGATTGATGAAAAATGATTTGAAAAACAATCGCGTATTGCTTGAAGAAAGAGTTTTGCAATACGACGAAGGTTTTATGAGAAAGATCAATTTTCAATCAAAATACTTTTTGTATTAGAGAATGAATACACATTCGACGTGCTAGCGAAAAGAAGAGATTCGCACATCGAACGGTTTTTCTAAAAGTATTTTTCAATCAGAGATACTTTTTGAATTTGAAAATGAATACACATTCGATGTGCTAGAGAAAAGAAGATTTGCACATCGAACGGTTTTTCCAAAAGTATTCGTCAATTCCATTCCTGGACCAAGGTTGATTCACGAGTGAATTTCCCCATTGTTTCTATCCAGTTGTCACAAGCTTGATCTTACGAGAAGATCTCACATGTCACCCACCAAGAGCTTGTTTGATGTTGGCTCTAGAAGGATTTCCATCTTCATCGTGAATATTTTCATATCACTCGGATGTTCTGGCAATACCACAAGGATAATGCGTAGGACTCTTAATATATTCTTACTTTCCACATTGTGTGAAACAGCAAGTCATCATTAATTTTGTGTCCTAACGAGATATTGTGGATGATCTCTTGGCTCTAGACTCAATTGTGCATTTTGGTTCCTGTGCCGGAGACTAGGGAGAGGGTCTCCTTCTTTAATATCAACAATCTCTAAGAGAAAGTCGATAGATTATGTTGGTTCCCCGTGAGAATGAAACAAGCCCTTTTAAGAGGAACTTGAGTGGTTTGGGAAGTTGAAGTGCAGTGCGTCACTGGGTCCATGACGTCTTGTCTTCAATACCGATGTTACCTTAGTAAACACCAGTAGCATATGAATTTGAACCCGGTTACTGCCCTAAGGTTGAATTATTGGAGGGCTATTTCTTTTCACCCTTTTTCATATTCATTTCTTTTTCATTCTTCAACCCCTTCAGTGCTTACCGAGACTTCATTACTAGAACCTTGTTGGGTTTATTCCAGTACTAGCTCTGTCTCAATCCGCACTCTTCCCATATTCTCATTTTTCTCCTTTTTTCAATATACCTAAGGACTCTACACTATCTAGTGGATTGTCCCTGGGTAGATCCCTCCGGTTCTGGCGGATCGTGGGAACAAATACCTAACCTAACCATCCTTATAACACCATGCATAAAGTAAATTGGTCGGTCTTTTGGTACAGTTCATTCTTCCTTGAAACCAATTGAAAAATCATTTGGAAAAACAATCAAGGTACCTGTGATACGAGATCAAAGCATTTTGTACCCTAATAGTTTTGATCATTTAGAAAACCTCCCCCTCAACATGTGCGTATGATTTAGAAATTGTTTAGCACAAGGAGGCAAGAGGACTTTGAAATATTTTCTTTGATCACAATTTTCATACGAAAAAGCCATTTGATTTTCTTGGTAAAATTCTCCCCCTCAATATGTGCATAGGATAAGAGAAATCATTTTAACACATAGAGGCAAGAGTTCTTTTGAAGCACATCCACGAACACAAAATCCATTAAGAAAACCAATTGAAAAACTCAATCAAGGTACTTTATAAATCACTTTAACAAGCTTTCGTACCTCGATAGTTTATTTGCTCCCCCTCAATATGTGCTTCAAGATTCGAAAGCGTTTAGCACATATGAGCGAGCAACGTGCACAATTAAATCAAAACAATCACCTTTTATCAAATTTCATTATTAAATCACAAATTATCCCCCGATCAAAAATATCAAACCCTTTGAGATTTTGGATCCCAAGTGATTTAATAAGGTTTAGAAAACATGGGAGAGAATGTGGCCAGGTTTAAATACTCATCTGGTTTTTGGATAAATCCTCCTCCTCAACATGTGCATTGTGTATTTGAAATCGTTTGGCACATGGAGGCAGGAGTGCCTTTGAAGGACTAAAATCAATTCCATTTAAAACAGATTTGAGATTTAAAACACGATCTCTCCCCCGATCAAACCATTTGAGATTTGTGATCCCATCTGATTTAAATCATTTAGAAAGTTTGGGGAAAGACGTGGCAAGATTTAATTTTTGAAAAAATGACAGATAAGGAACAGTTTTTCGACATTAAAGATTGTTAGTGTCAGGTATGATAGTTTTAAGAGACCTTTTAAGTAAAATAAAATAATTTCACAATCAAACAAGAACAGAAAAAATTTCATTTTGACAGATCTTTGAGTTTTAAAGAAAACCATACCATGACATAACATTAAATCTTTAGATCACCACATTTTAGCGTACAAACGGACTTTTATGAAGAAATATCGTTTGAAAATAGATAATTTGAAATCACTCTCCCCCTCAATCCATGACAGAAGTCAATAATTGAGTGACTTAGGTTTTGATAAAAAGAAGTCCGGTGATTTCCAAAATTTAGTCCAATTAATTTTCAAAACAATATTTTCCATTTTCAAAAACAATTTTGTTCAAAGTTTTAGAAAAATGGTATCATCACTATTATTCCTGCACAAAGATACGTTAGGTGGATGAGAAGCTTCCGTTTTTGTTGCTGTAGGGTTTGGAAGAAAAACCATCTGCTGATGCAGTGAGACTTCTTTTTACGTTGCATTTTGAATGCCAACTGAGGTCAAATTAAGCTCCGTTTCTTCAATCACTTAGAAGAAAACCATCTGCTGATACAGTGAGACCTCTTACGTTGCATTTATGCCAACTCTCCATAGAAGTCCAATTAAGCTCCGTTTCTTCATTTGTCAACCCAAGATATAGTTACCCTTTCCTTTCGGCATCCAATCATCTTCAATTGTGGGATCCGGATCGGGAACATTATTATATACCAATATACCTGCATACGTTAGTGAACACACACAGATATATGGTGGTCGACATCACCCAAACAGCAATCGACTAATAAAAGTCAATGTAACATATCAATCAGATCATATAAATGTATGGGAATAATGTGTACATCAAACTCTAATCATCTAATCCTAGCAATCATATCCTAGGCACCTAGTCCTTCAACATAGGTTAACATCATTTTTAATTAAGCATATTAGGATAATTAAGAAAGCCCGTTAGATGATATAGATTTGAAAACATTATCCCCCTCAATCAATGACTCAATTTGTGAAAAGTTTAAAGTGCTGAAGTCATTGATTGAGTTTGCAGATTTAATAAAAACTCTGAAACTGATTGTTGTTAAAGCAACTCATTCTACCACCATTTTTGGAAAACAACAAATATTTTTCTGAAGAATTTTAGACGGAAAAACATTTGTGTAGGAACAGCAGTCCTTCGACATACTTTCCTCAAAGTGTTTTAGGATAAGTGCACGATATTTGTGAAAAACGTTTAAGCGTAGCACTTTCCTTCCTTTTAAGAGCGGGTTGTTATCTGAAATGATAGCAAGCCATTTTTTGAAGCGCGGGTTACAGTCTGAAATAACTGTAAGCCATTATTTGAAGCACGGGTTACAGTCTGAAATAACTGTAAGCCATATTTTTGAGACATGTTTAAAAAGAAATATTTACACCTCCTGCTCGAACTTCATCTAAAGTCCCGTGCCATTATTGAATGACATTTCTAAGACCGTAGATGTTATCGATACCAGAAGACATGTCTTGAGAAAACATATTTTTGGTCTTTTTCAAATTTTCTGATTTTTTTTTATGGATTTTTGAAGATTTTATATTTTTCTATTATCTTTTTGTTGGTTTTATATTTTTGTATTTTGTTTTGCTGGTTTTATATTTTTGTATTTGGTTTTTTTAATAAATATATACAAAGATAGAATAGATGATATAGTTAAAGAGGATGATGATACGAGTACCGAGATAAGGATATCGAGCAGCACGTCGTAGAAGATAGAATTCGTCATCTCTTAAACATCCACCACCAAAGCTTCCAAGGGCTCTTGAATCGAAGAGAGAAATTGAGCCACTTGAAAGTGAGACTTTGGCAGCTTCCCCCCAAACCGAAAATCCTTATGTTGAGCAGATTCGAAGCTCTATTTCAAGCTTGCTTTAGCCAGGTGCACAAAGAATCACACCATTATCATTGATCCAGCTGCTCCTTTTAAGAATAATCACCGTGATTCTTCGTTCGAGGCTATATCATCCAATAGAACAACAGCAACGTATCATCCCACATTTAAATAGTCTTCTCAAAATTCCTTTTTCACTGAAGTCTGAAGCGATCCATTCCAAAAGGTGTCAAGAGAACAATTCCCCCAAGTAGTTGAATTGATGCAGTCAGCCTCTTTGTATAATGCTCAAGAACTCTCCCAAATACACATCATGAGGGGAATGAAAACACCTCCCCATGTTCACATTTTTCTTCCCTGATGATCGTGTATGAAGCTCAAGAACCCGAAGTACACCAATATCCAAGAGCTCTCCCGAATACACATCATGAGGGGAATGAAAACACCTTCCCATGTTCACATTTTTCTTCCCTGATGATCGTGTATGAAGCTCAAGTATCCGAAGTATACCAATACACAAGGAATGAATAACTGAAGACATTGAAGAAGCTGGCCAAGTCACTGATTATCTCTGCGGATGACAATCTCTGCGGATGTCAACTCCGGAATAAGTGATTATATCTCTGAATCACTGATTAAGCACTCAAGTGAAACAGCTGAGCATCCCCAATGTACACAATCTCTCTCCCCTGATCATTGCGATACCATCGAAATCACCACACACTAGTGTACCTCTTTTATCTTCAGAAACTTTCTCTAACATCACTTCCCCCACGTAGATGTAATACTAACACTAAACGCCTTGATGAGTAAAACCTTGAGTTTCTCTGCGGTCATGACAATTGTTTTTCCCGGGATATCTTCAATCACTTAGAAGAATTAAGTTCATCAAGTTTACTCGTCATGAGTCAAACCTTGAGTTTCTCCGCGGTAATAACATTTGTCTTCCCGGGGTATCTTCAATTACTTAGAAGTATTAAGTTCATCA
Source organism: Chrysanthemum seticuspe (assembly GCA_019973895.1). Classification (NCBI taxonomy): domain Eukaryota; kingdom Viridiplantae; phylum Streptophyta; class Magnoliopsida; order Asterales; family Asteraceae; genus Chrysanthemum; species Chrysanthemum seticuspe. The sequence continues at coordinate 68,061,798 of BPTQ01000004.1, read as the reverse complement.
AGTTAACTCGCGTTTAGGTGCTTATCTCCTTACTCCTTGCTGGTTTTTGACACTTCAGAATCAACAACTCTTTGTAAGTCCGTATACTAGAAATATTTTGAGAAGAACATCATTAGCTCAGATGTATCTGTGAGAGTCAACTTGCTGAAGAATAACGTGAGCAAGTCTAATTAGGGATTAAATTTGGCATTTCAAACTCCCCCAATTAGTGCTCTCCCCTAAACTGACAATCTGTTTGATAAATGCCCGGATTAAGAAGAAGTCTTTAGATCGTTAAATGCAACTCGTCTTTGTCTTCTAACATGTAGCAGAAAATGTAGAACAGACTGTAGACTCGACCTTCTTCAAGATTGTGCAGTTGGGGAATAGATAGTTAACATCTTCAACTTACACCAAAAAGCATTCCACCAAAAAGCATCCCAACTAACTTACATCTTGAAAATCCCGTTAACTAAAATCCCTCCCAATCAAACAAGAACAGAAAGATGTTCATCAAGGAAATCAGCAATCAGGCCGCAACGAACACACAAGATGGTAACACCAAACTACCAATCACATCAAACAAGAACAGATAGATTGTTCGGAATCATCATGTTGCTGTATACGTGAAGCATTAACTGGAAGCACTTTGTCGATAAACTCATCAATCCGAGTGAAGATGTCAACCAACGGCTCTTAGAAGAGAAAAACTCCATGTGAAGATGACCCGATAAGAAGAGGCTCGGTTCTTACATGAGTTTAGAGCCGTATGACCATTTATATTCTCAAATGTCAATCAACAATGCAAAAAATTCACACTTCTTCTCCCCCTCAAGAATTGCATACGGAGATGCCATTCTTGACTAAATAAGTGAACATTATCCAAATGTAGTCTATTCACACTTCTCCCCCGCAAAATCAGCACAGGATGTTGCCATCGTCATTATAGTTGAGAAAGTGGAATCAGAAAACAAACAACAGTAGCCCGGTTCACTTAATGACTGAAGCACATGGAAAAAGTATGAAGCATGTTGATGAGAATGGTCATAATAGAGAAGATTTCTCTTCTTCAGAAGATAAAGCGCACTGACACGTACACTTTTCTTTTCTTTAAGAACGAGGCCTGAACTGAAGTATTCAAACGTCATAAGAAGATTTCTCTTCTTCGGAAGATAATGCGCACTGAAACGTACACATTTCTTTTCTTTGGAGTACGAGGCCTGAACTGATGTGAACAGACGTCATAATCTCTCTCATTTCATCATCTCTTCGCAAAACATGTAAATGTCACCATTATCATTCAGTAGGCTCTTTGTAGTAACAGCTGATGGAGATAACCCAATATGATGAATTTGACCCTGAAGTAAACTAACCCGAACTCATGACTTATACTTGCACAAATGTAACAAAGAGCGGTGCCGAGACTTCATCCTCCATTGAATCTCTAAGTACTCTATACTCCTCATCCAACCAACCATCAAGTATAAGACGTACATCACCTCTTGAAAATCCATAATTGAATGTGACACTGAGCACTACAACGTAACTCCTTAAAGTGATAGTTATTTTGAGGTGATAAGATCCCAATTCCCCCAAGTGGTAAAAGAAAAAGTAAAAGTCACTCAACAATAACTAGATTTCCAAGTCTTCGTTTTTTGATAATAAGCTCGAACAAGGATCATGAAGAATCTTCATCCATCCATCCCCGATACCTTCAGATACTAAGTACACTCGCTCGTGATGATTCACTTCAACCTCAAATAAATAATAGTGAATTAACTCCGTTGTCACATCTTCTGATTAAAAGCTCAAATCTAGCCTCCTTTGACGTTTTAAGTGAACTATGATAATGGTTTCATCCCGACCAAGGTTAAAAGCACTTAACCCCGTAAAACCATGTAATAACCAAACTACCATGACGAATATCCAAACACACATCCAATTCATGAAATACACCCTTTTATCCCTTCTTCGAAGCAGAAACCGTAGCACCAGCATCAAGTAAGATCCAGATTTACACTTTCTCTTCTCCAAGATGGTTCCATCATTACGGGATTTTACAACTCTATGGTTTAAACCGAGAAATAGTTTCTTTCGCGGGATTTTACAAAACCAAGAATAAACCGTAAGATAGATCCGGAAATGCACTTTACTAATACCAGGATGTTTCCATTGTCACGGGATTTTACAAGTCTATGATTTAAACCGAGAAATAGGTTCTTTCGTGGGATTTTACAAAATCAAGACAAAACCGTAAACAATGTCAGCTTGAATGTGTTATGACGACTTTGGTTTCAGTGTATATATGTTTTAGGGGAACATGCAGTGGTTCATCAACGGTTCATTATCCAACATCAACAACCATTAAATACTTTGGTGGACACACCATTTACGAATTCTGTCGGCTATTATGGTGACCAAATGGTGAAGTAGACCCGATATGCCAAACTTGATCATGAAGTAAAATTTCCCAGATTTGCTACTTAAGCTTGTACTAATCCTCGTGAAAAGAAACAGTGTACCCAATGTACAAAACCTCTTGACATATCCTCAACTGCATGAGACACCGAAGTGATAATTACGTTGTGGGTTAAGCAAGAAAGAGTCACAACCGTAATTAAATAGCCAAGTCTTTATCACCCTCTATAAATGCCCAAACAAGTCATCTTCGTGGAAGGGTAGAAAGAAAGAAGACGAAATAAGTAATCGTGTCCGGAAAAACTTCACTTCCACAAACACCCTCGTAGTCAACATTTTTCCAATCATCAAATCAAGCCGTGAAAAAAATAGTCTTCATGAAAATTCATAAACCAGAGTGCCAAATCACATATCACAATGAATCTCATCATCACATCAAATCACATCTCACATCAATATAATATCATCCAGATCTCATATAACACTACACTCACAATCAACGTGTCTGACTTATTAGCAAATCGTATCAACAACTTGCAGCCCATATAAATCAACTTCCGGTCTATTAGAAAATTCAATTGATAAATCCAATCATTATACTCATACTAATATTTTCAAAGGCCCGGTCCAACTTGATTTCACGTGATGCCTTTGTCTAATCCGTTTAGCAAGACACTATAGTCCATGCAAGGACGTAACAACAACCCTGAGCCCATGACTTAAATAATAACTTCAAAGCCCAAGTCGTTCAACTTAAGTAGCGTGTAGACAGGATCAGACGACAATATCCGGTAATCATTTATGTCATACCATTCATGTTCCAAATTCAAAAAAAATGTTAAATATCCCACAAATTACATATCCGAATTAAATTGACATTTGATGTCACGAGAGACCCAAAGATATCTAGTACCCATGCAGCCCAAAAAAAAGATCATCTGAGTCCACACCAATACTTTCGTAGGAGATGATAAAAGGCCCAACACAAAAATTAGAACCAAATCCATAGCACATAGCATACCGGTTATATAAAAGGACTTGTGATACCCTAATTTATCTCACATTAAGTCTAAACCTAATCTCACACTCAACAATATTTGCCTCTCTCTCACCTCAAATAATCCGCCTCTCTTTATCAGTAACACAACCCTAATCTCTTCTCAAACAAAATGCCTACCTCATCCAAATCACTTTAACACAAACCCAAATCTTACACACCTAAACTGATCCGCCCCAATTAACATTTTCACTCCAAACCCTTTCTTCACATAGGTCGGATTCTACAAATCCAGGCCACAGGGATGGCTTTGGTTAATGGTTGGGACACCATTGAATCGCCACAGGGATGGCTTGATCCTGCTATTAACGCCACAGGGATGGTGTGTTTAGGCTTCGAGATCATTTTCAGTTTCAACCGATTCATACAAAATTATATGAATCGTTTGAGGATCTTGGGTAAGTGAGCAATTGTTATGTGTTTCAGTTAATTTGTTTTGGTATTAAACTCATCAATCGAACCAAGGAATTGATTGAAACTGTTTAGTTTTAATCATTCTTTATATTTCGAACATTATCACAAAGTGCTTGGTCAATGATGATACTCTTTTCACAACAAAAATCTGAGAAAGATAATAGGTAGTGTGAAACGAATCTGAGATCATTTTTTTTTATTTGAGTCGAGTCTTGGTATATGAGTGAGAGTTGGGAAGTGATTGTGAGGGTGAGTCAAGATAAGTTTCGAGTCTTAGTACTGGAATCGTTTCGAAGTTTTGATAAAGTCTTTTTCTGTTAATTGATGTTGGGCTGATGATACTAGCTGAGGTCAATTTGTAGTGTTGGTATTTGGTTTTGTGTTTGTGGTCGTGGTCTATTCTTCTTCTTCCTTTCTGTCTAAGTCGCTAACTTAAGAGTCAAGTCGCTACCCTTTCTAAGCACAACTCGCCACGGCCAGCTCGCCACGGCCAACTCGCCACGGCCAACTCGCCACGGCCAAGTCGCCACGGCTTGTAAAGACAAGTCGCTATTAGAGTTTTTGAGTCAAGTCGCTAGCCAAAGTATTTCAAAGCAAGTCGCTAGATCATTGCTTGACATAAGTCGCTAGCTTGTAAATACAAGTTGCTAGGTTTAAGTCACACAACTCGCTATGCAACAGATACATTGTACATGGACAGAATCAGACACAACTCGCTAAGAAGAACTTGACCAAGTCGCTATGAAGAGTAACCCAGAAAAAACTGAAGACTGCATCTGTTATGACCTCTTGCAACTGACCAGAAAAACCCGTTTTATTTTTACCACATATATGACCTTAAAATATGCAGATATGACCTGATAACCATCTTTAGACTTCACTTTTGGTACAAAAAAAACATTATAAAGATGATGACACAAAAGTCAGTTGAGACAAGAACATGACACAAAAGCAGATGTAGTAGCCATTTGAATATCAGGACCATTTAGTATTTTAACCAAAGAAAGGATTCAAAGAGTTATAACTTGTTAAAAACTGTTTTTCAGAAAAAGTAAGCAAAAAAATAATTTTTTAGACCACTAACAAGATGTAAAACCAGTTTTAACAATAACCAAAAAACCACCATAACCATGATACTAAACCACACAAATCAACACAACAAAAAAAACCTTGGCTCTGGTACCAATTGTAGGATCGAATATTTTATTGTGTTGATGATTTGGGTGGTCTTGGATGATCAAAATACATGTTTGCCATTAGAGAGAGAAAGTTAGAGAGTTGGGTGTTCAAGCTAGAGACTTGGTTTACAAATTATGGAATATTAGATTGAAAGCACCACCCCTTCCATGGATGGAAGGGGTATTTATACTTACACAATACACGACCTCCTATCGGCCTGTGGATCAGGTATACAGTGGGTAAAGACCCGTCCTTCCTCCACGGTGTTGCTCTAAACTAAACTACGCTACAAACTAACTAATAAACAACTTAATAACGTAAATAACGACAAGTCTACGAGCTAACTTAAGCTAGATAACATTTGGGGTGACCGACTCTTCAGTAAGGAATTTTCTAATTCCTAACATTCCCTTTTGTAAAATACCTTTATATGTAATTAAGACGAGGTTAAAGACAAAATAAATCATTTTTACAAATTCAAACATGAGAATAAAATTAATAAAAGATATACGACACACAAATAAAAATGCAAAACAAATACACATGGGTTGCCTCCCAAGAAGCGCTTGTTTTTGTTCGAGTCACGAGCTTGACTCTACCCTTATTTAACGGATAAAGGGGAGGTTTTCCCTACACTTAAGTTTAAGTGTGGGTGATAGTAGCGATACACACCCTTAGGGTGGAATATTGCTACGTGAGGAGAAGGTGATGGGTGATTTATATGCTCAAAAGAGTGTGCTCCATTCATTATAACCTTACCTAATTCTATTGGTGTAGCGGGGGAATCAAGTCTCTCTCCTAAAAATGGATCATCTTCTATCAACTTCAAAAGATTCTTAGTTAAGGATCCATCTTGACCTAATAAACCCGGTTTAAACCCATAATGTTTCTTGTTATCAACCATGAATGGGTTATATAAGTGTGTAAGGTCATGGGTTACTCCTATATTAGCTTCCACTCTACATGGCCTAAAGTCTACCATCTTTATCAAGCAACTACCCGGACTATTTATTTTGATGGGTGGATTCGGGCCTAATTCAATTCCAAGATTCACATCTAAAGACGGAAAATTGGGTAAGGTTTTTGGTTGAGGCTCCGGTTCAACAAAATTAGGAACTTCCCTAGGACTAAGAGTGAGGTCATGACAACAAGCATCTAAACCTACATTCTCTAGTGGCGTTTGGTCCAAAGGTTCTATATCAATCGGGGTTCCTATAGTCTCTTCTACATCTTCCGGGTAAGTTATAGGCGATGTGTGTTCCTCAAGTGATGGTAGGGCTTGTGGGCTTGGAGTTTCCACCTCATTCTCCATTATATCTAGATCTCCTAAATGTTCATCATGTGTTTTAGTATGATCTAACCCAAATACACTCCTAAGTATCTCAAATCCTTCTTTAGCCATTTCAAATTCTTGGTCCGATTCATAAGAATCATTCTCAAAAATTTGATCACTATGTTCTATTTGCCTAAAGGATTCCTCACGCGTGTCATATGTTTTGGTGAAATCTATCCCACGCATGCAACTAGGTAGTTTAACTATAACCATCTCACGATCTTGTTCGGGTTTAGGTTCCATGTTCTTAAAAACTAGGTCTTTTTGATCATGATGCCTAAGGTTGGATAAATCCTCCTTATCCATTTCCTCAAGTTGTGACAACTGATGGTTTATGCTTAGGATGCTTTTCTCAAAAATTTTCCAGAGGGTCTCACTAAAAGGAGTTGATTCTAACAATGATCGTTGAATAGAAGCCATACAAGCACAAAATTTATCAAATCCATCCAACCTTACACCCGTCTCCTTTTGGATATCTCTAAGATCACTCACAAATTCATTAGAACAATAAAAAGCAATCCAATCTGCGAAATTCAATTGTTCCTCATTTGTTAATGATTCAAATGCAACTTCACTTGCCATAGCGACAAATGAAAAGGGTTTTACAAACACAAACACAAAGAAGGGGGATACACTACAAGGAAGCTAAAAATGAGAAAAAAGCTTACTTGATAGGAATCAAGCAAGGGAACCTAAACGAGGTAGACTCCTAACTAGCTATTCTATTCCCCGACAGCGGCACCAAAAACTTGATATGCTTACACAGCGCGTTCGGGGTCAAAGGAACTTCCTTTTCGTCGAGCAAGTTTTTCAACACCCTTGGCAGTGAACCTAATCGTTGTAGTGTAGTATTAGGGTAAGCCACGGGAATTGATATCGTTCTCTAGGGGAATAGGAATGCTAGTGAGAAGTTACTAGGCTAAGGTTGGGGTTGAGAAAGATTATTTTTTATCTTTTTATGTTTTTAGAAAATGGAAAGGTACGAATCTCGGGGTTTGGATTTTGGGGTTGGTATTTCTACCGATTACTTCTACATTCTAATTATCTAATTAACTAAGTTTAGGGTAGTCTATGTCTATTGTTGTGTGCTCGTATGATGATTAAAAATGTATTTGCTTAGGCTTTATTACTCCCTAGTTATCTCCTATTGATGGTTGAATTGTCACGTCCTTATTCTTAATCGCGTTGTGTCTCTAAGGTTGTAGGGTATGCGTTTATCCCTAACTCTTTGAAGCTACCAAAGGTTAATGACTACAAAATCTCTAGGATTTATAAACTTTAACTCTAAGGTATTCTTTGGATGTATAGCCTACAATTACTCTAGGTGATTATAAACTAAGGTTCAACAAAGATTAATCAAGCATTAACAACACAACGAATTACCTATCGCAATACTAGGTCAATCACAACTAAGATAAGAGACAACCAATCAATATTCAATAACTAAGTTTCATATTACCTAAGCAAACACACAAGTAAATTAGCCGGACATAGGGAACATGCAAGCATACACACAATCAATTGAAGACATAATTAAATTAATGAAGTAAAACACTTATCTTGATGTAAGATAGGGTATGGAACCCTAAAATACTGTACAAGACAGCCTTGGTTCGGTTTAGGTTTTACTCCACAAAACTACACACTGAAAACTAAAAAATTCGGTTTCTATATATAAGGTTACAATTGCGACGGCGTCACCCTTTAATTTGTGACGCCGTCGGGTCACCGTCATTAGGGTTTCGTCTTGGCCACGTTATCATTGTGACGGCGTCACCTTATGTCCGTGACGCCGTCGCCTTGAGTCTCTGACGCCGTCTGGATCAAATCTAGGTCGTCTGAGCTGCGACGCCCTACTCTTTTAAAACCTGATGCCGTCACATGTAAATAAGCAATTTGGCTACTGATTCGTCACAAAACTTGTTCCGACGGCGTCACAAGTATAACCTGACGCCGTCCCCTTCAGTTTTAGCAGCTTGAGTGTCTCGATTCTTGACTTTGGCCATTTTCTTCGTATATTCGCGCCTTTTCGTCCGAATAAGTGTCATTCCAGCAATTTGCCTTCAAGATACCTAAAAAGTAAAAAAGGAACGATATTAAGTAATAACGGATACAAAAGTGATCAAATAAGGGCTTAAACGACCCCTCAAAAAGGTACATTTTAAAACCTTGTCATGCCCCATGATTCTTTCGCGGTTAATTCACTAAGCTTACCACCGGTCGCTTGGTCAATGGCTTGCCTTGTGGGGAGATTGACATGATCATAAAAGATTTGGACTTGGAGCCAAAGATCAATGCCATGGTGGGGGACTTTGTGGAGTAAGTCCTTGAATCGAGTCCACGCCTCATAAATGGTTTCACCTTGACGTTATTGGAACATCAAGATATTATTCCTAAGCTTAGTGGTTCCCCCCGGTGGGAAAAACTAGGTGAGGAAACGGGTAGTGAGAACATCCCAACTTGAGATGGATCCTGCGGGAAGACGCTCAAGCTATTTACTAGCTTGGTCCCATAGAGAGAATTGGAAGAGACGCAATCGCGTTATCTCCCGAGTGGCAGCATCAAGGTCAATTGAGTCAACAATTTTTAGGAAATCCTTGAGATGCTGATTTGGATCTTCGGAATGAAGTCCATGGAATGCACATCCGTTTTGCACTAATCGGATGGTGTCGGATCGCATGGTCGTAGTTTGAGCTAGACGGGGAAGCTCAATAGTGTTCCTATAGCCTTGATGGCTCGGTCTAGAGTATTCACCAAGAGTATGGCCTCTTGGTGGGTCTTGTGGTGTGGATTTTGTGGTGGTAGTTGATGTTGTGATAGATTGTCATTGACGGGTAGATTGTCACCGCTCATAATGAATAGTGAGAAGGTTACAAACAAAAACACGAAGAAGGGGGATAGACTACAAGAAACCTAAAAAAAAAAAAAAAAAAAAAAAAAAAAAAAAAAAAAAAAAAAAAAAACTTACTTGATTGAAATCAAGCGAGTGAACCTGATCGAGACAAAAGACGAACTAGCTAATCTATTCCCCGGAAATGGCGCCAAAAACTTGATGCGTGGTTCGGGGTCGAAATACTTCCTTTTCAAAGAGCAAGCTTTACAACCCACTAGGCAGTGTACCTAATCGTTGCAGTGTACTATATGTAAGCCCAGAGGGTTGATCGTTCTCTAAGGGAATAGAGATGCTAGTCGTGATGTATGACTAAAAGGCAAGGGTGAGGGTGATTCTTTTTAGTATTTTTATATATTTTTTTAAAGCAATTAAAATTTCGGGGTTGAAGAGTGGGGGTTTGTCTTTTACCGATTAAACTAATTAACAAAATAAATTAAATAATTACTAATTAATAAAATAAAAGCTATGAATTGTAGGAAGATTTCTTGTAATAACTAAAAGCGTGTTTACTTAGATTTACTTACTCCCTAGTTATCTATTATTGGTTGGTTGAATTGTCACATTCTTGTTTTAATTGATGTGTTGTATTCCATATTTTAGTCATAGGGTGGTGCCAAATTCCCTAATTCTATTAGTGTATAAGTCTCCTTAAAAACACCCGGGATCACCAAGTACCGGGGTATCTCCCCCAAATATCCTAGTATCTACAACCCGCAACTCAAGCAATAAATACAACGGGAGCCTACTAGTGCACTCTAGGGCTAATAATCGCTATTTATGACGTTCAAGCTCACAACAATGAAAGAAGAAGCCAGTTTTTCTTATTCTAGCGTGACAACCAATTAAACAAGAGACAACATAACAATAATTAATAATTAGGTTTCATTGGATCTAAGCAAACACTAATTAATTTAGTTACACATGATAGAGATGCAAGAACACAAGCAAACAATCACATAAGAACTAAACATGGTGATATAATGGATAAACAAACTTATCTTTGATCGATAATGAGGGGTTAGAACCCCTAAGAACTGTCCAAGTCAGATTAAAAACGTTTTAGGGTTTGCTCTCCAAAATACCACACAAAATACATAAAATTCGATGTCTATATTATTGATTTTACAGCGACGACGGCGTCGCCTTTTGCTGGTGACGTCGTCTGATCGCTACAATTAGGGTTTCGTCTTTGCCAAGTCATCACTGGGACGGCGTCGCGTTGGAGGTTGTGACGCCGTCTGTGTTGTAGCTGACATCGTCTTGAGAAAGAGTTGGTCGTCTGGTGTAGAAAGATTGCGCGACGGGCATGTGAAAATACACATGACGCCATCACTTATTAGGATCATAAAGTGACCTGGGCCGTCACTTGAGAGATTTTGGACCATGTAGAACACGACGACGTCGCCCTAGGGTTTGGGACGCCGTCTAGAAGGCTGTTTGCACCATGTTTTCCTGACTTAATCGTTTTCTTCATATTTTCGTCCCTTTTTGTCCAAAAATGCTTCATTCCAGCATTTTGCTTCCAAATGACCTAAAATGTGAAAAGGAACGATTTTAAGCAGTAACGGATATAAAATGTAACTATTTAGGGCTTAAATGACACCCTAAAAATGTATGTTAAAATCCTTATCATCTGATTTCAGGGAAAAGTAAAAAATACAACACTCTTTCAAAATCTTCAACAGAAGTAGAATACAGATCTATGTCTTCTGTTGGTTGTAAAATTATCTGGATTCAAAAATTATTAGCAGACTTGAGCACAAAAATCACTCTTCGTGTAAAACTTTTCTGTGATAACAAGTCTACTTTACAGCTAACTATGAATCCAATTTTCCATAAAAGATCTAAATATTTTGAAATAGTTGTTCATTTTATCAGAGAAAAAATTGCAAAAGGCATATTGAGTACCAAAAAGATTTGTTCTTAGGAACAAATTGAAGACATTCTTATAAAACACTTATCAATTTATCAACATAAATACTTATCTGATAAATTAAAAATGTATGATATGTTTAGCAATCAGATTAAGGGAGAATGTTCAAATAAGTAGAATTTATATTCTAATATGCTTCTAAACATTTATTGCTTATTTGGAACTAATTCTCTTTTCTAGTATTTGCTTATTTTATAGAAAAAAGATTGAGAGACTAATTCTGGACAAGAGAAATCTGGTTATAGCTAGAAGAGAAGTGTGGACAACTTATAGAAGAATTCTCAAAGTTCAAGCACTAATAAAGACACTTTGTGGCTATATAAACAACACCTTATGATAGGGTTTGATCATTATTCATTCAAAGCTTTCTCTCTCCAACTTCATCTCTCTAAACTCCCTCATAATCGTGTAATCTGATCATTTTGATCTTGTCTTTGTCTTTGTAAATGTTTGGTTATTATCACTTTGATAGTAATCTGATCTAGTATTAGTTTTGGTTTATAATTAGTTTGTATTCTTTACTGGATTATTGATATAATCGTATACTTATCAATACTTAAAACATTTATATAGAATATTATGATCCTGAAAAGGAACAGTGACTATTCGCTTATCAATACTTAAAACATTTATATAGAATATTATGATCCTAAAAAGGAACAATGATTATTCGCTTCTACAAATTGTGTTAAATTACTCTCACTTTTTGTTTAATGTATTTTACCATATGATCAACAATTTATAATGAACCTAAAGATAACAACAACTAAGATTTAAAGATTACGTGTGGGTTTGGAATGGATTTTACATTAAAGAACCTATAATAAAAAAAATTAAAACAACATGGACACCCACAAAACCGGAAAAAGAAGCTCGAGTTGAAAACGTTAATAAAATCGGCTTTTTTCTTTTCTACATATTATTCTATCTATACTAATTTAATTCTATATCATTATCGATGGCGGTTATCCTCGTTATATCTATGGGAGCTTGAATGATCATGTGCTTTAATTTTCTAATTATCTAATGATCTTTTAGTGCATTAACAATGGAGATTATTTTCTGTGAAAAGCTGCCGTGCAGGGTTAAACCTACTTCTTGATATATAAGGGTGAATTGCATATACAATCATTAGAATTTGATTATTTGCATATTTTTCTAACATATCAGTTTTTAAATGTACAATGCTTTTCAGGTATGTTTTGTTAATATGCAAAGATGCAAATTTCATTCTCTATATATACTGATACTTAGAATATTATATTGAAAAAAGGTTAGCCCATTATCTTTGTAGTTTGGGATCAATTGGGCTGCCATATTAATTCCAGTATTCTTCAATCATAATATTCCTTTGAAAGTCGTTATATCTCAAGGAAAAAAAAGATTGATTCGGAAAAAATATAGATACTATAGGGGTATTCTTCCATTCGATTATCGGGTTATACAATTTATCCGATTCGGTTAATTTGGTTAAATATTTTTCTAGGTAAAACAAAAAACCGAACCCAATCGAACTACAATTCAACCGGACCAAACCTAAAATCAAATTTGAATTTAACTCATTTTTTGGGTTAACCGAATAACCCCATTATTATATATTTTTTAATTTTAATAATATAAATTTTCGGAAAATACAAATTATTTCACGCAAAAAAAAAATTATATTTCTTTTATATTCAAATAAATTTTAATACTCTTTTTGTACATAATATTCCTTTGAAAGTATTTATATCTCAAGGAAAAAAAAGATTGACTCGAAAAAAATATAGATACTATAGGGGTATTTATCCGTTCGGTTATTGGGTTATACAATTTATCCAATTTGGTTAAATATTTTTTTTGGGTAAAACCAAAAACCAAAACCTAATCGAAGTACAATTCAACCGGCCCAAACCTAAAATCAAATTTGAATTTAACTCATTTTTTGTGTTAACCCGAATAATCCCGTTATTATATAATTTTTAATTTTAATAGCATAAATTTTCGGCAAATACAAATTATTTCACGCAAACAAAATATATTTCTTTTATATTCAAATAAAATTTTAATACTCTTTTTTACATATAAATATGTAAAAATTATATATATTTATGTAAATCATGTTTTTATATTCAAACCAAAAACCTAATTTTTAGTATAGCTCTATTAGATATTCGAGATTTCGGCTCGGATATAAATTTGTTCTGCTTTTTTAGGTTTGGTTCCTCTTCGCTTTTCGAGAAACGGCTGTGATATCAAAATAATGACGAGAAAATAAAAAACATCATAAAAAGCTCCGCTGCAACGCGGTGAGCACCGACATCCTTGTTAAATGTATAATGCGGATATGTAACGTAGTAAACAAATATAATTTATTGGACATGTTTATTTCATCTCTTTTGCCTGAACATGCCAACCAGCAGACCAGCAAAGAAGTACTGGGCTGTTGGATTGTAGGCCCAGAATGTCTTTGTCTGAAATTAAGGCCTCAAGAGTAATTTTTAACCAAGTTGTTACATTATCTTACTAACCACACTCCAAACAAAGATTACTGAAAAAAAATAATAATAAATAAATAAATAAATAAAAATAATAATAATGAGCATAAACTGTTATAGCATAATGTTTTTTTTACCCATCATATATATGTTAAATTACGAAATATTTACTAGTAAAACATCATCTAAGTGATGGTTGACTGGACTCGTTTATAAAATCATGACATAAATTGGTAAATTTGGCTAGTATTGTGTCCGCACTCCGCAGTTAGCCACATGAGAAAAGTATCAAAGAGTTCAAAAATCAACTATAGGAGATTCATTATATTATAAAAACGTGAATAGAGAAACAACTTAACCAACACGTTGATGGACACATATATCTTGCATTTGTATTTGAACATTTTCTATTTCCGATATTGAATCAATCCAATGCTCTCGTTTTATATGAATGATAATGAATGATTCAAAGTTGTAGCTGCACATTTTATTTAAAGGAATGCTATACTCACCAAACTTAAAAAAAAAAAAAAAAAATTCTCACGCGTATAGGTGACAACTAAATATGGAGGGTTATTTCTATTATTTCCTTATCCAGAGAAACTAGCAGGGTATTTGCACATTATTGCAGCGGGTATTTTGTGATTAATGTCCAGGCATCAGCAAATAACAATGACGAGCTGGTTAACCTAAAAAAAACATGAAGAAATTGATCTCGGCCCAATCTTGTTCACCTGCTTTTACCGGTTTCGATGGTTCTTTCAGGTTTTTTTTCAGATGGCTTTTATTGGCTAGCCGAACTGGTGGCGACTCCGGTTCCCGATTAAACCGGTTGAACCTGTTGGTCTGGCTTGTGAGGTTTTTAAAACCATATGCACCATCAACTTGTTTGCATATAAGTTTTATGAAGCTTTGTGTGTTTTATTAGTTTATACAATGTGTATAATGACATGTATTTTTCATTTTATAGGTGTTTTAAAAATAACATTTGTTAGATGAGTTGAAAAGTCACTAGTAGTTATGGTTACAAACTTAATTTTTCTTATATTAAATTATAGGGCAAATCACCTAAAAATGTAGTTAACTTGCCACTTTTTCCCATTGTATGTAGCATTCTTTTTTTTCCACATTCTGTCAATAAACCTTTATCGTTAGTCCTTTCTGTGTACCCGTTACGAAAAAAACCTGCATCGTTAGTCCTTTATGCTAACGACCGTTATTAAATAACTTCAAATTTGGTTATCTTACGCTAAACTTGCATCGTTGGTCCTTTATACTAACGATCGTTAAAAAATAACTAAAAATTTGGTTTTCTTACGTTTCCGTCCGTTTTTACACGTTTTCGTTCGTTTTAACACGTTTTTGTCCGTTTTTCACGTTTTTATACATTTTTACACGCTTCCATCCGCTTTTTCAGGTTTCCGTCCATTTTTTCACGTTTCCATCTATTTTTACACGTTTTCATCCGTTTTTACACATTTTCGTCCGTTTTGCATGTTTTCATTCGTTTTTACACGTTTTCGTCCGTTTTAACATGTTTTCGTCCGTTTTTCACGTTTTCAGCCGTTTTTACATATGTATTCGTCCGTTTTTACACGTTTTCATCCGTTTTTAAACGTTTTCATCCGTTTTTACACGTTTTCGTCCGTTGTTTCACGTTTTCTTTCGTTTTTACACGTTTTCATCCATTGTTTCGTATTTGCACATTTTGTCTATTTTTTGGCATATTAATACGTTTTCGAATGTTTTCGGCCGTTTTTTCACGATTTCATCTGTTTTTACACATTTTCATCCGTTTTTACATGTTTTCGTCTGCTTTTTCACATTTTCATCCGTTTTTTCACATCAATTTTTTCATGTGGAAACACGTACGAAAACATGTATTAGATGGATGAATTGTGTAAAAACGGATGAAAACGTGTAGAAACGGCCGAAAACATTCAAAAACGTATTAATATGTGAAAAAATAGACAAAATGTGCAAATATGAACGAAAACGTGAAACAACGGATGAAAACGTGTGAAAACTAATGAAAAACGTGCAAAAACAGACGAAAACGTGTAAAAACGGATGAAAACGTGTAGACACGGATGGAAACGTGAAAAAATGGATGAAAACGTGAATAACGGACGAAAACGTGTTAAAATGGACGAAAACGTGTTAAAACATACGAAAACGTGTAAACACAGACGAAAACATGCAAAAACGGATGAAAAAGTATAAAAACAGATGAAAACGTAAAAAAACGGATGAAACCGTGTTAAAACAGATGTAAACGTGCAAAAA
This sequence comes from Chrysanthemum seticuspe, assembly GCA_019973895.1. Classification (NCBI taxonomy): domain Eukaryota; kingdom Viridiplantae; phylum Streptophyta; class Magnoliopsida; order Asterales; family Asteraceae; genus Chrysanthemum; species Chrysanthemum seticuspe. The sequence goes on along the minus strand of BPTQ01000004.1, from coordinate 68,045,829 downwards.
GCGAACGAAAACATGCAAAAATGGATGAAAATGTGTAAAAATGGATGAAAACGTGCAAAAACGGATGAAAACGTGAAAAAATTGACGAAACGGGGAAAAACAGACAAAAACGTGAAAAAACGGACGAAAAAATGTAAAAACGAATGAAAACTTGTAAAAACGTGAAAAAACGGACGAAAGCGTGTTAAAACGAACGAAAACGTGTAAAAACGTACGAAAACGTGAAAAAAATGGACGAAAACGTAAGAAAACCAAATTTTAAGTTATTTTTTAACGGTCGTTATATAAAGGACCAACGACATAAGTTTAACGTTAGATAACCAAATTTTAAGTTATTTATTAACGGTCGTTAGCATAATGGATTAACGATGCAGTTTTTTTTGGTAACGGGTACATAAAAAGGCCTAACGATAGAGGTTTATTGACAGAATGAGAAAAAAAATGCTACATACAATGAGAAAAAGTGGCAAGTTAACTACATTTTTAGATGATTTGCCCTAAATTATATCGTATTTTTTTCAATTGATTTTTTAAAATATATTTACAAAAAGTGTTTCAAATTGTTGTAACTAATGCTACTATAGTTATACTTATTAGGCTAGAATAGTGGCAGAGCACTCACTCACCGCCACCTCAGCTTTCTCTCTCCTCTTACTTTCACTCACTCTCACTCACCATACATCCGTAATGGTGACACCCACTCACCATACATCCCATTTTCTTATTTAATTAAATACTTTATATTTATAAACTAAAAACGTAAATGTGAGAGTAAAATTAAATGTAATCGTACGTAATTAAGAATATACACGTACGAAATTAAAACTTAAACACCACTTCATTAAAATAAAATTACAATACGATAATATAATACAAAAATTAAAATAATTAAATAAAAAAAAAGTTATTGTACGAAATGGTGAAGTTATTGGGTATTTGTTGGAATCACTCCTAAACATTAATTCAAGTGTTAGTGATTCATATGTAATAGTTAGCTTAATATGGCTTTTATGTTAGTAATCATGTCGAGGCTTATGTAGAAAGCCCATGAGCTTTGACCCAAGTCCAATAAGGAAAGGAAGGGACTAGGAGTGTTGCCCTAGCTCCCTCTCCTATAAATAGTCTTGTAATACCCTTACTTAAGGGTTGGTTGTTCAATTTATCTTTTCACTTGCACTCTACGCGTAACCTTTCTATACTTATACGTGTGTGTGTGTGTTTGGTTAGTTGTTCATCCGATCTATCCTCTTCTCTATTTATTCTATTGATGCTTGTGTTACTAATATGGTGACGTAACAGTGGTATCATTCGCCATATAGTTGGGTGAATCGTTTTTGTTGTTAAAGTGAGTTTCGGTCTTACGCGTAACAACACGGTACAAACTTTGGTTCGCTTAAAAAGTTATTTTCTACACTTTTCAATCCAAGATTCTTGTACTTTCAACGTCTTAAGGTGTTAAAATAACAGTTTTTGGCAAAAAGTTTCAAACTTTACGTGTGGATCATTGTTTTTAAGCTAGGTTTTTTACGTGGGTATTGTTCTACGCGTAACGTGTTTTAAAGTTTTGGATCATCAAGTTTCACACTTTTGTGTTATTTTGGTGATATTGAAGCTGTTTCATCGCAAAAATCTGGTTTAGAAACATCTTTGGGCAAAAATCATTTTTGGTGAAGTTCTACGCATAACGAAACCCTAAGTTTACGCATAAGAGTTCCTTGGTTCGATCTTCAGTTTCGTGGATTACTCAGTGTTTTTCTTGCTTGGATAAGCCTAAAAACACTTCAACTTTGGATATCTTTTGCACTGTGATAGTGTAAAAGATCTTTTGGGTAAAACCCTAAAATTACGCATAAGCTTAAGCTTACGCTTAGATCTCCTTACGCATAAGATTCATCTTACGCCTAAGCTTTGTCTTACGCATAAGTTAATCCTACGCCTAAGTTTTCTACGCTTAACTTTTTGTTTACGCATAACTTTAGTGTTTTCTTGTTTCTTACGCGTAAGCTAATCCTACGCGTAACTATTGCTGTTATGCGTATCTTTGGTGTTTTTACGCATAAGTGGTACTTTGTTTTTTCTGTGATTTCTACGCCTAAGGATACTTCATCAACAACGGTTCATTCGACTATAAAGATCCATTTAACAACACAAGTTTTCAACATGTCACAACCACCATACTCTAACTACTTTCCTTACATGTATCATCAAGTACAACAACAACAACAACAACTAAGTCCACAACATCAACAATTTAATCAACAACAACAAATTTATCAAACAATTTAATCAACAACACACTCCACTACTTGGAGCAATTCCATCACCACAAATGGTTCAACCACCACCTAGTCTTCAAGTACAACCTTACACAAACTTCTACAATCAACATCCTTCCAGGAGTACTATAAAGGAACCGACATGGTTTGGCAAGATGTGTGAAGCCTTAAGCAGCCAACAATCAATTCATGAAGCTGGCTCACTTGATAGACCTCCAATGCTCACTCCCGGGAATTATGATCAATGGGTGATAAGGTTCTTTAGGTTTTGCGATCTAAAGAAGCCACATGGAAAGTTCTTAAAAAAGGTCATTATGGAAAGTCCATTTCAGATGCCTACTGTTGTCACACCCGCTGATCCAGATGCCAATCCACCAAGAGATGCTGTTAACAACATTGCAACTATCTCAGACCTCACTGGTGATGAACTTCTACATTTTGAAGCTGATGAACTTGTAATGCAAAACATCCTTTTAGGATTACCCAATCCAATCCTTCGAAGTGTTGATGCTCAAAAAACTGCTAAAGCAATGTGGGAACATATTCATCTTCTTATGGAAGGCACACCACTCAATCAAGAAGACATGGAATCCAAAATCTACTTGGCTTATGAACACTTCATGATTGAACCTGGAGAGACATTAGAGTCATATCATCATCGCTTTTCAGACATCATCAATGATTTGGACAAACACAATATCATCATGCCTCGAATTGCTGTCAACACTAAGTTCCTAAGTAGTCTTGGTCCGGAATGGGAGAAGTATGTCATTTTTCTCCGTCAAGCTAAGAATCTTCATCATGCTTCATACGGATTGTTATACGACTATTTGAAGCCTCACCAAAAAGAAGTTGACAAAGAAAGGGCTATCCGTGGACTCCCAGCTCCACCGTCACTTCCGGACAATCAACAACTTGCTTTTTGGGATCAAACTAATGTTCCTCCTCAACCCGCTCCTCAACCTGCTCCTCAACCAACTGCAACAATTACACCATATAATCCGTCACAGCAAAAATCTCAAGAAACTCAATTGGTTCCATACACCAACAACACTGATCAAGCACTTTACAGTGAATCAAATGAGGATGCTGAACCTTTTGATGCCTTACAGCAAGGATTTGTCATGATTGCTAGAGCCTTTGGCCGATATTCCAACAAATCTAACAATCGCATTCGTACCTCATCAAACATAAGGAATCAGGCTGTGGTTAACAATGGACGAGTTGAAGTTCAGAATCGTGGTAATGTTCGTCAGATGGGAGGTGGTCAAGGGTTTAATGCTTTGGGTAGGAATAACATAGGAGCTCCGCAACAAAGGGCTCAAGTGGTTGAACAGGGGAATGCTCAGAATGGGGTTAATGGTCTTCGTTGTTATAACTGTAATGAGAAGGGTCATCTGGCTAATGCATGTCCTAAGCCGAGGACAAGAGGCAGTGCTTATTACAAAGAGGCTTTGCTCTTGGCTCTCAAGGATGAAGCTGGTGGAACTCTTACCAACAAGGAACAGAGCTTTATGGCAGATGCAGACTTAGATGATGATATGGAAGACTTGCAGGCTAATGCATCAGTGATGTTGATGGCACAAATGCAAGCTCTACATATGAGTGACACAGGCCCAGTGTATGACACTGATGGCTTGTCTCAGGTACCGGAACATAATATCCTCATTACTAATCTGATATCTCCGCCAATTTCTCCATTCGACAAGGATCAGAGTGTTCAACATGAGCCATCTACATCTCATTCCGATGACTTTCAAATAGATCCCGTAGTTATATTTGATGATCAAGATAATCTTATGGTTAATATTGATAATCAAGTAGACTCCGTGGTTATATTTGAGGATCTAAATAATGATCATGTTGAGACTCACGTTGAACAAAATGAACTTGTGTCTAATAGAGAAATTGAGCTCCTGACCATAATTAAAGACCTAGAATCTCGGTTGGAAATTTGCAAGAAATTCATGGATAAAAATGCACTGTTAACCAAGGATAATGAATGCTTAATTAGACAAATCAACGTTTTTAAAACTCAAGAAAAACGTGAAAAAGGTTTTGAAGCCGCTTTTGCTAAATCTCATCAAAACGAACAATCTTTAGAACGACAGATGCGTGATCTAGCCGCTTCGAAGAATGCTTTGTTGTCTCAAATAGAACAACTGAAATAAGAACATAAACAGCAAATTAACGCTCTTACCTTGGAAACTCAAAAAGCTAAGGCTGAGTTGTTAAATTGTCAAAAACAGTTCTCTGCATACAAAAAGCATTCAACAAAACGAATAGATGACCATCTTGTAGAAATTTTCGGCTTACAAAACAAACTTAAAGAGTTTCGAAATGTTGTTTACAAACATGGTGAGTCAATCACAACTATTCAAAAGTTTACTTTAAAACCCAATCCAGATGGATATGGACCGAATCTTGCTGATTACAAACCTAAGCTTTCAACCAAAGCATTCAAATCAGATCCTGAAGTTTCCAGTGCAGGATATAAAGTTGATGATTCTGTTATGAGTGTTGTTGAATATCATCGTCAAGAGGAATTCGATGCAGATGACAAGAGTCGGTCAAAAATGGAAAATGTTGCTTATAACAAACCTTTTAACTATTCAAAAGCTGTTACTTTCATCACACCAACAGATTCTTCTAACACACCAAGGATTATCACAAAAACGTCTGAGTCTTCTAATGTTACTCCCAAACCAAATTATGCACAAATTTACGGTCCTTTACCTTCCATCAGTGAAGTAAATTCAAAACCTGAAAATCGTCATATTCTTAGATATTTTGACCTTTTCACGTATGACCTTAAACTTTTAGAACATGAGATTGAATTTCATTCTGAAATAAAAGTTGAACATTTTCAATCGCCTCTGGCGCGAGAACAAAGAGATATTTTTCAGAAAAGACTTTTACCCCATGTTAAAAATTTGAAAAATTGTGCATTATATTGGGAGAGGGAATTTCATAAGGAACTTGGATTGATGAAAGTCGTTTTCGAGAAAACAGAAACATCTATTTCTAATACTAAACGTAAAAAGAAAATGTTACGAAAAGATGTTGATCGACTCTTGAAAGATATTATCTGTGCTGATATCTATAATGCTGTGTTATTGCATTCTTTGCCATATGCATCTGATTCTATCTATGCTGATACCGTTGATTCTGTTGTAATTGTCGAGAATACTGATAATGTGCTTCAGATCGAGTCTTTAAAAGTTGAAAATGAACGATTGTCAAACGAGCTTTCAAATGCAAAACGTCGTCTTACTTGGTGTCAAAAAGATATTCACGATCAACAACTTGCTTTTCAAAACAAAATCGCCCAGTTGCGTGCAAACACTCTTAATCCAAAACTTGAGCAACTGGATGATCAAAACGTGTCTTTTAAGTGTCAAATCTCAAAATATGAACAAGAACTTGCAAAAGTTAAAAAGGAATATGGTGTCATATTTGATTTACTTAAACAGACTCGTGATGAAGCATCAAACGAACTTGATCATTTTCTTGCACACACTAAAGAAGTCATGAATTTTTCTGGAAATCTTCGTTCTGAAAATCAAGAATTGTTGCACATCATCATTACGTTAAGAGAGAAGTTAGGAAAGTATGAACAAGTTCAGCCTATCATCATTAAGAGAATTGCACCTGTAACACTTAGCAAACGTGAACCCAGATTGCCTACTGACAAAACACAAGTGACTAATGTGCTTCCCTCTACTGAAACAGGAATAATTGCCTCTTTTCCAAACGTCCGCACTTCATAGCCTAGGAGAAATACGAAGAAGAATAGGAAGTTGCGACCTAAGAAAAGAACAATAAAGAATGCTGAAGTAGAAGAACACCGTAGGACTTTGAATAAGACTCACGTTGCACCCACTTTAGATATTGCGTCTGACAAATGTAATGGAAAAAGTGTTGTAACGAATGCTAAACCTTTAAGTACTTTTGATATTCAGTCTGATGCTTCTTGTGTTATATGTCGTAAAAGTATGCTTTCTGATTGTCATGATAAATGTGTTGCTAAGGCTATCTTGTCTCGTTTACGGAATCCTAAGATTCGGAATACCTCTAGGCCCACTAATGCTTCTAAGTCTGTGCTTGGTAAACCGCCCTCTTTAGATTCTAAGAAACGAATTGATGTACCTATAGCTCCAGTCTCATCTCCAAGGAATGTAGTACCGCCTAGTGCATTCACTAAGACTAAAGCTAAGACGATGGCATAAATGGATACATAATACACTAGGATTTAAATGGATGCCTAAAATCATTGATGTGTGTATTTCGACTATAACTGCAACGGAACCCTCTAACTCATCGGGTTCCACATCTACTTCTATTCCATCTGTGCCGTCTGTGTGTAATGCAGGTGATACAGATCATCCTTTGGATTGTTGATAGCGGGTGTTCCCGACACATGACAGGCAACCTTAAACTGTTATCAAACTTTGTTGCAAAGTTCATTGGCACTGTCAGATTCGGGAATGATCACTTCGCAACTATCATGGGCTACGGAGATTACATCAATGGCAACATTGAAATTAGTAGGGTTTATTATGTGGAAGGCCTCGGTCACAATCTCTTTTCTGTTGGTCAATTCTGTGATGGAGATTTGGAAGTTGCATTTAGGGAGAAAACTTGTTTCATTCGTGATCTACAAGGAAACGATCTTATGTCTGGCACCCGCAATTCTAGTCTCTATACAATCTCAATGCAAGACATGATTGCTTCATCTCCCATCTGTCTACTCTCAAAGGCTACATCTACAAAATCTTGGCTATGGCACCGTCGTCTTTCCCATCTAAACTTTCAAACCATAACCAACCTTGCTCGACACAAACTTGTTGAAGGTCTCCCGAGATTCCGGTATTCTAAAGATCACCTATGCTCAGCTTGTGAGCAAGGGAAAAGCACTCGTGCTCACTTTCCTTCAAAGGTGGAACACAGCACTCAGCATGTACTGCATCTTCTTCACATGGATTTGTGTGGCCCGATGCGCGTGCAGACGATTAATGGCGAACGCTACATCTTGGTAATTGTTGATGACTACTCAAGATGGACTTGGGTCTACTTTCTTCGAAGTAAAGATCAAGCTCCACAGATGATCATCACCTTTCACACGAAAATTCAAGTTCAGCTCCGAAACACAGTCCGCCAAATCAGAACAGACAAAGGAACTGAATTTGTAAATCAAACTCTTCGGGAATTTTATGAGAAAGTGGGAATTGGGCATCAAACATCTATTGCACGCACACCAGAACAAAACGGAGTTGTTGAAAGACGAAACCGTACATTAGTGGAAGCTGCCAGAACGATGTTAATCAATGTTAAACTTCCAGATTACTTGTGGGCTGAAGCTGTCTCAACTGCATGCTATACTCAGAACCGCTCAATGATTATAAAACGTCACAACAAAACACCTTTTGAGCTTATCCACAACAGAAAACCGAATCTCAAACACTTTCATGTATTTGGATCTCTTTGATATCCGAATAATGATCGTGATGACTTTGGTAAGCTCAAAGCCAAAGCTGACATTGGAGTCTTTATTGGATATTGTGAGAATTCAAAAGGTTACCGGATCTGGAATCGTCGTACAAAGCAAGTTATGGAAACGATTCATGAACATTTCGATGAGCTTACGGAAATGGCTTCTGAGCATAACAGCTTGGAACCCGGTCACAACCGTTTAAACTTCCCTCAAACCCCATCATCAGCTGAATCAAGCACCCAGCTTACTCGTCAACAAATGGAAAAGCTATTTGCTCCAATGTTTAGTGATGACATTGATGAACGTGCTCCAGGTGTATCCGATGTTTCCGCTGCTCAACCTGATACTACTCTTATACCTGATACACCTGCTACAACAACTACTATTGCAGAAACACCACCAGTTGAATTATACAACAACAGTTGAACAAACTGCTTCCAACGACACTGAACCAACTGCTGATGTTCTTAATGAAGTACCCCCACCTGCAGATTTTGATCCAAATGCGTTCTTTAACCCGTTTGCCAATGAAACTGCTGCACCTGATGTCGCGGAATCATCCACAAACCATTTGAATCCTCAGAATCTGCACAACGTATACCAACATCAACCCTCTACACATCGTTGGACAAAAGACCATCCTCTAGAGAATATTATTGGCAACCCGAATCAACCAGTCGTTACGAGACAACGTCTTCACACAAATGGTGAACATTGCATTTATGTACTCACTGTCTGCCAATCTGAGCCAAAAAACATTAAAGACGCAATGACAAAAGACAACTGGATTGAATCCATGCAAGAAGAACTCAACCAATTCAAACGTCTTAAAGTATGGGAACTGGTTGAAAGACCAACAGAAGTCTACGTCATTGGTCTCAAATGGATTTGGAAGAACAAATTGGATGCTGAAGGGAACGTAATCAGAAACAAATAACGTCTGGTGGCTAAGGGTTATCGACAGGAAGAGGGTATTGACTTTGAAGAATCATTTGCTCCGGTTGCTCGTCTTGAGGTTGTTCGGATATTTCTTGCGTTCGCAGCTCATATGAATATAACGGTCTTTCAGATGGACGTCAAAACTGCTTTTCTGAATGGGCAACTGAAAGAAACAGTTTATGTCAGCCAACCAGAAGGATTCGTTGATCTCGAATTCCCAAATCATGTCTACAAACTGAACAAAGCTCTGTATGGTCTCAAACAAGCTCCTCGGGCGTGGTATGATAAGCTATCATCTTTCCTCATTGCCAATAATTTTACCAAAGGTTCGGTCGACCCAACTCTTTTCATACAATATCACGGGGCACATATTTTATTTGTTCAAATTTACGTGGATGACATAATTTTTGGGTCAACACATAAAAAGTACTCAATCGCTTTTGCAAAACTAATTAAGAAACATTTTGAAATGTCCATGGTGGGTGAACTTACGTTCTTTCTAGGACTGCAAGTTCATCAATCACCCCGTGGTATTTTCTTGAGTCAGTCCAAATATGCCCTTGAAATTCTTAGCAAGTTTGGAATGCAAACCTGTGACACCTATGCCACACCAATGGATCATACCAAGAAGCTAGACGCTGATTTACATGGGAAATTGGTAAACCCTACCAAATACCGAAGTATTATTGAGTCTCTCATGTATCTAACAGCTAGCAGACCTGATATTGTTTTTGCCGTATATCTTTGCTCCCGTTATCAGTCGAGACCAATTGAAACCCACCTCTCTGAGGCTAAAAGAATCCTCCGATACATCAAGGGAACCATTAATTTAGGGATCTGATATCCGAAGGATTCTGGTTTTGAACTAATAGCTTTTTCAGACGCTGACCACGCAGGATGCGTAGACTCTTGGAAAAGCACTTCAGGCGCATTGCAATTTCTTGGTGATAAACTGGTGTCATGGCAATCGAAGAAGCAGGATTGTACATCGTTGTCCTCAATAGAAGCAGAATATGTAGCCATGTCGGCGTGTTGTGCTCAAGTCATTTGGATGAGAACACAACTCAAAGACTATGGTTACGTATTTGACAGAATCCCGATGTACTGCGACAATCAGAGTGCTATTGCGATCTCGTGCAACTCTGTTCAACATTCGAAATCAAAGCACATCGATCTTCGATATCATTTCATCAAGGACCACGTGGAATAGGGTACTGTTGAATTATACTTTGTGGGAACAGAATACCAATTGACAGATCTCCTAACCAAAGCCTTAGCTCCTGCTAGGTTTAATGAGTTGGTCCACCGGATTGGTATGCGGTGTTTGACTCAAGAGGAACTGGATGAACTCTTAAAATATTCTTAACAACCAGTCAAACACCAAAACCTCTTTTGTAAATATTTTTCAAAAACAAAATACAAAATTATAAAATCTGATAAAACAACAAAAATATTCTTCTATCTATTTTTCTTTAACATGGCAAGTACAATTCCTCCGTCAACACTCAAATCTTTCAAAATTCAGTATTTTTTCTGATCAAGTGTTGAGGGGGAGAAAATTAATATTTTTCAGGCTCAATAAAACCTTGTACTTGCATGTTATCTTATCCCGGTTGTTTCTTTAATAATGGTGGTCACATTTCTGGTTTTCTGACACTCCTCAGACTAAAATTTATAAACTTTCTGTTAGGAATTAGAAATTCCCGGTATTAAAGAGTCGGTCACCTCAAGTATATGTAATCGTTAGAAAGCTCGTAGTCGTAGTTCTTTTAAGTTAAGTAGTAATTTAGTTAAGTAACACCGTGGAGGACGGACGGGTCTTTACCCACTGTATGCCTGATCCACAGCCCAAAGTGTGGCGAGTTATGTAAGACTATAAATACTCTCTACCTTCCAAGGTAGAGAGTTGGAGCTTATAATAATATCTTTCACTTTCTCTCACTAAGTTCCCTAAACCTCTAACTTTCTCTCTCTAGAATTCCATCTTATACGCCACCTTGTGTTATGGTTTGATGTGTATGTGAAAAGTTATATCTTACAATTGGTATCAAGAGCCATGGTTAGATCATATCTTGCACATCTTTGGATTTATAGTGGTTTTTAGGTGGTTTTTGAGTTTGAAAAAGTTTAGTGGTTTTTGCATCATTTGGTTGATTTCTTGTGTTAAAGTTTGAATTTTGTTGGTACTTTTATGTTTAGAATCATCAAAAGTGTTTAGGTTTTCATTTGGTAAGCTTGAATCATCTTGGTTGGGTTGTTTTTGGATTGAAAAGTGAAGGTTATTTTGTTTTTCAAGCTAGCGACTTAGCTCTCGGACTTGTTTTCTTGGTAGCGACTTACTTCATAGTTTTGTAGCGACTTACAGTTATAAAAGCTAGCGAGTTAGAGCTAGCGAGTTATAGTACAAGTAGTGGAATCTCCACTACGGTTAGCGACTTGTGGTAGCGACTTAGTCTGTAGCGAGTTGCTCTTTAGCGACTTGCATATCTAGCGACTTGTGTAGCGAATTACTGCACAAATTTGGCTAGCGACTTAGTCTGTAGCGAGTTACTACTTAGCGACTTGCTTTCTGTCTAGCGACTTGGGATTCTAGCGAATTAGTGGTGTAGCGAATTAGTTGTTAGCGACTTGGTTCAAGAATTCGTAGCGACTTGGTTGATTTTTCCCGTCAAAACTTCAAACGGCCATAACTTTTGAACCGTAACTCCGTTTTCAGCGTTCTAATCATCAAAACGACCGTGAGAACGAGGAGAATAGACCGCCGAATGAACTATTCGGGTCAACCTTCGAGGTCTAAATCCGCTCCGAACAGAAGTTATTGAGGTTTTTAAGTTTTTAGACCTAAATTTCTCAGGAAAAACGGGCATAAACCAATCCGAATCACAACCAAACAACATCTCTGCTTATCCCACAAACAATCATAAGACCTAACACACAATTGTGTATCATTGTGTCGATCCATTAGTCGTCTTAACACATTCCATTGGTCATTGCTTAACGGTTTAGTCTTGATTTTAGTAAAATCCCGCGAAAGATTCTATTTCTCGGTTTAAATCATAGACTGGTAAAATCCCGTGCATTCTACCACATCATGTCTTACTCTACTGACCCAGTGATTTCAGAAGTGCTTAAATTGTATGATGCTGTGGATAATAATGATAATGGATGCTACACTGAACGATTAAAGATGTTGGAATTAAACAACGAGGATGTGAGATCTTCATGTTCTGAGTACAATGAGAATGAATTGCACCTGCTACAGAATGCCATGCAAATGGAATGCAGCATTGAGCCCTATCAACTACTTCATCTGCACCTCATACAGTTGTTATCCATAGCTGGGGATCGAACATGTAGTGCTCTTTTCCGCCAGGACTTACCTACATTGACAAAAAGCTTGCTGTTGAACTTAGAGCATTTAAAGCTGCAACTTACCAATGAAGAAGTTCAAAAAGATGGTTCCAGTGCAGCTCTTCAAGTAATCTACAAACAATTTCAACCATTCATCAGTGGGGAATATTCAGCAGATTACGATCAACACTTGACTGGAATTTCCTTAAAAAAACATACTGGAATGGAAATTCAGGAATTCATTGAGACATTTATCCAACTCATGGATAATGTGAAAAAGTACATTGAGGAAACTGCACAAAAGGATGAAAAAGTGAATGAGTGTCAGGTGCAGTTGAGAGATTGTTGTGATAAGTTGGGTAATGTATCTGTGGAAGAATCGGGTGTTGCTGAATGCAGAATGTTAGAGAAAACAAATAATGATGAGTCGGACAATGCTAAAATAGAATCTTCAGGCTCATGTTCACAAGAGAGAGAGATGCACCGGCCACAACCTGTGCACGTTAATGCAGAGGAAAGTTGCATGAAAGTTTCTGCAGTACCTAGGTATGCATCTTCTTCTCAAAATGATGATTATGAATTGCATGAGTACACTGCATTTGTGCCTGATGATTCCTTGACCACTGAACTCAATACCTATAAGGATCAAGTTGCTATTTATGAACAGCGTGCTAAGTTTGAGTTGACAACCCGTGAGCAGGAAATGGATGTCCAAATACGTACAATCATTAGAAAAAGTAATTTTAGAGAAGAAGTATTAAAAAATGAGTTAAACTCCTTACAAGAAAAGCTTTCTAAAACTGCTAAGCAAAAACACGAACTTCAAGAAAATGTTAAAATGCTTAAGCAAGAATTCAAGGCTAAGGAATCAAAACTTTTGAATGATTTTTCCAATCTAAAAACTTTGAAAAACAAGCTTGAAAATAAGTTGTACGTACAAGGGAATACCATTCAGACTGCTCACATGATCACTAAGCACAGAGTCTTAAGCGATAAGCACAGTGTTCCCATTATAGATAAACCCAATCCTGAGTATAGTAAGAAAGCAAAAGCAGCTCAAAATGTAATCTATGATGGAAATGAGATTCTTAAACCTAGACAGACACCTAGTTGCATTGAGTGCACTGAGGAAGATAGAAAACTAGATATTGCATCTAGGGAGATAATGGATAAGAAGCTAAATGATCCTAAGTGTAAAAAGAATAACATAACGATCAAACCCCATAATTACACTAAAGAAAATTGGATCTCCTTGAACAAGTTTAAGCCTCAGACTCTATTAACCCCTGAACAAGTGTTCTGGAAAAAGGATATGGAAATGCAAAAAGCTGAAAATCTTGTTGAAAAGAATCCCCCTTGTAGGAAACTGCCTAAATCAACTGTGTATCCTCCTAATACACCAATGCACTTAGTTCCTAGATCTCTTGCCACTAAAAGCAAGACCTTAATCAGTGAATATGTTATCTTTCAACTATTTGTTGATTTTGAGAAAACTTGTAAGAAAAGGATCACACCCACCGGTATAACTGAAGGGGAAAGGGGTTTTGAGCAAACTAAAGAATGCTATTTAACTGAGGTCATGCCTTTCTTTAAACAACTAAAAGATCAATTTGAGAGTCTTAAAAAGGGGACGCATTCTGATATTAAAGAAATGGAAAAGGTATTTGATGCAATGATTGTTGAGGTTAGTGATTATGAGAGAGAATTAAAATATAATGAGATTGAGAGGAAGAACTTGCATACACTGAATGAGAATCTGATTTCTGAATGTATTGCTCAAGATGTGTTTTTCACTGCTACAAATTGTTCCATTGATGCTTCTCAATTTCATGAATTATCTGTTGCTCTGAAAGTCTCCCATGATCGTGTCATTGAGCTTGAAACAACAAATTCAAAATTGCATGAGAAAATAGAACAGGATGATCATGATAACTTGGTCAAACATTATTCTAAATTAGAAGTTGAACATCTTGCTTTGCAATTAAAACATCAACATCTCAAAGAAAATGTTAAAACCTCAAATATCAAGACATCCTCTGATGCTCCTGAGTTTGATGCAGTTTTTGAAATTAGCAAACGTGATGAACAAATTCGAGCTCATTGCCACACGATCAAAAGATTGAAAGCCCAAATTTCACAACTGAAGGGTGAAAAGAAGGATGTGACTGGTTCCCATATGCCTCCACCTTTAGATTCTCAGAATTTCCAACTTCAAAACATAATTGATAACTTGCAAAAGGAAAATGATTGTTTTAAAGCTGAAATTTCAAAGGTTAATGATCAAAACAAAGAGTTATGTGATTCATTTAAAGTTAATCATGATAAACAAATTGAAAAGATAACTTCTTTACTTAACGATATTGAGAATCTGAAGCGTGAGGTGAAAGGAAAGTTGCCAATCCCCAATTGCAAATACTCTGTTCCTAAGGTTTCTGATTGTGATAAATATGCTATCGATATGTTATATATTCCTCCGCCCATTAGGAATAATGAACTTGCACATAAAGCATACCTCTCATACCTTAAGGAAAGTTTGAAGGGTCTCCGTGAGATTGTAGAAGATGAAAGATTAGAAAAACCTTTTGATAGTACTATAGCCTATGCCTGCATGGATGCCAAACGATCTCAGGAACTCTTAGAGTATGTGATTGTCACAAGTCCGAAATCTAACAATAGGCGAGATAGAATAGTTGTGCCTTGTTCTATGCCTAAAGCCAAGCATGTGACCCTTGATATGCCTTGTTCCATGTCGAAATTCAAGCAAGCAACCTTTGATGTGCCTCCTAGAATTTCAGATCCCAGCACTTCTAGACCAGGAATGCAGAAAGTAGTGAAGCCATGTAATGTTCCCATCATTACTTCTACAGATGTTAAGATTGACACTAAAGTTAGCGGGTCAAAACCTAGAAGCAATGCAAAGAAGGATAGGATTACGCAAACTATAAGTGATCATGATAAGGAAGTAAAAGAACACCATAGGGACAAGAAGTTTGATTTGAACAAAAAGAATCGTGTTAGTTCTAGTATTAGCTCTAAGCTTACTGAAATTAATTCGAGGCCTTATGCTGTCTGCAAAACATGTAAAAAATGTTTATCTTCCGGTAATCATGATAAATGTGATGTGTTATTTCTGAGATCTAAGAATCATACCCCAGTTAAGAAAGTTTGGAAAGCGAAACAGATTAAGCAATCTTGGAAACCTACAGGGAATGTGTTTACAAATGTAGGATTTCAGTGGAAGCCCACAGGTCGAATTTTAACGAATGGCAAACCTTACCCCTTAGCTAGATCCACTATGCCTAGAATAGTGCCTGTTAAGGTTTGGAAGCCAACTGGTAGAATAATCCCATTAAGCACAAAATGTCATTTGACTAAGTCTGATGCTTCTACTAGTTCAGCTCCTAGGGATAATGCCATTGCATCTAGGGTTTCTGCTGATTCAAAGACTGTTGGTGCTAACCAAAAGGAACCCATCAGCACGTGGGGATCCAATGTTTCCAATTCTCTGTCTTCGTCTGTTGTCCAAAGCAGGTCGTACAAATCGTCCCTTGGTATTTGGATTCGGGCGGCTCTAAACATATGACAGGGCTCTTAATTATGACGTCTGTTCAAATCAGTTCAGGCCTCGTACTTCATCATTATGGTGTCTGCAGATAACACTTCAGGCCCCGTTCTTCAAAGAAAAGAAAA
Organism: Chrysanthemum seticuspe; assembly: GCA_019973895.1. Classification (NCBI taxonomy): domain Eukaryota; kingdom Viridiplantae; phylum Streptophyta; class Magnoliopsida; order Asterales; family Asteraceae; genus Chrysanthemum; species Chrysanthemum seticuspe. The sequence continues at coordinate 68,030,079 of BPTQ01000004.1, read as the reverse complement.
GTGTACGCTCTTCTGTGTGCTTTATCTTCAGCTTATGAGAAATTCTCTCATGAATGGCCATACTCATGTACACTCTTCATCAACAAGCTTCATGTTTTTCCATGCTCATTCTATTATCAAGTGGATCTATGTTCATTGGTGTATACTCCTATTCACTTGTTAAATCAAAAATGGCAACTTCGGATGCAATTTTTGAGGGGGAGAAGAGTGAATATACTACATGATGATGGATGTTTGAATAATGGTTATACGACTTAATTTTTGATGATGATGAGTGTATATTCTTTTTGATGAAGAGTGAATATACTAAGGATAACTGGGTTTCATTGTTTTGATTTTTGATGACTCTCCTCCAACGCCTAATGCTTCACTTACTAAGGATAATTGGGAATCAATGTTTGGGATTCATTGTTTTTCAAAGATATGTTTGATGAGTACTTTCAACCTTCGACGAATGTTGATCATCCAGCTTCTGAAGCTCATGCTCCGGTTTCTATTGATTCAACTGGTTCACCATCTAAGAAGTACTTCTTTGAATTCTCAAGAAACCTTATCTCCAGTTATTTCACAAGGCGTTTATAATGACTATCATGATATTGTAAGTTGCACTATTGAATAATGATCCATTCTTTGGTATTCCTGTGCCAAATCTTCACGGATTGTTGTTCATGGATAATGATCCGCTCTTTGGTATTCCTTTGCCAAATCTTTACGGATTATTGTTCCTCTCATTGTGCACGCTATAAATCAACCACATGAACATTAAGGAAAATGACTACCTCATTCGCTCGAAGACATTTGTGGTGAATCTTCCAGATCAGTCTCTACATGTATACCTTTAGGAAGAATGCATTAATGTCGAGAAATCATTTGTTCCGGTTCATTCAGTGGATCGACGTACATCCGATTGTACGTTTATTCACGTGTTGGGAATTTGACACAAGCTGATTACTTCGGAGTTAATCAATTATCACTTATTTGAGATTGAAGTTAAAATTCACAAAGGCGAGCTTAAGATGCAAATGCATGGAATTCTTCTTCAGTTTCAAGTTTGGTATATCAGGTTTTCTTTATCAGTGGTCACTTCAAATTGTCTACATATGGGTTGATAAAGATAGTCAGAGAGAGTTTCTATCGCAGTGGTCCTATGGCTCCTGGACACTCCAGCTCAGGACCCGCACTTCAAAACAGTCCTATTGGTTCATCCCTTGTTCCAAACTCCTCTCAAGAAACGCCATATGTACCTCCATCTGAAGATGATGTAAAGAAATTGTTTGATCCCATGTTTGATGAACTGTATGAGTCTACTACAAATGAGGTGTTGATTCCTACAACAGAGGATGCTCATATTCCAGTGAATGAAGTCAATTCATCAGTCTCTATATCTGTAAGTCAAGAAGCACCTGCTGCTGATCCTTCAGTCTCATCAACAAATCATCTCTCTTCAAATGTACATCATGGAAATGTTTCTGGCACCAATGATGAAGTTAATCCCTTTGCAACTCCTGAAGATGCTCCATTTGAAAACATATTTGCTACTCCTGTATCATCATCAGAACCATCTTCTTCAGGAGACATCGACTCAGCTACTTCAGCTCCTCAACAAATGCCACATGAACACCTCAGAAATTGGACTCACGATCATCCATTAGACAACATCATTGGAAATCCCTCTCGTCCTGTATCAACCCGGAAGCAACTCGCAACCGATGCCTTATGGTGCTTCTTCAACTCCGTACTATCTAAGATCGAACCAAAAGACGTTAAAACTGCCATGAATGAAGATAGCTGGTTCAATGCTATGCAAGATGAAATTCATGAGTTTGATCGTCTTGATGTATGGGAGTTAGTACCTGCTCCAGACTGTGCTATGATTATAGCTCTAAAATGGATCTTCAAAGTAAAACTTGATGAGCATGGTGATGTGTTGAAAAACAAGGCTCGATTGGTTGCTAAAGGATATCGTCAAGAGGAGGGTATAGACTTTGAAGAATCATTTGCTCCAGTTGCTCGAATCGAGGCAATCAGAATCTTTTTGGCTAATGCTGCAAGTAAGAACATGGTGGTATATCAGATGGATGTAAAGACGGCATTTCTGAACGGAGATCTTAAAGAAGTCGTCTACGTCAGCCAACCTGAAGGATTTGTGAATCAAGAGCATCCTACTCACGTTTATCGTTTGAAGAAGGCTCTTTACGGTTTAAAGCAAGCTCCAAGGGCTTGGTATGATACACTCTCAAAGTTTCTTCTTTCAACCGGATTCAGCAAAGGAGCAGTTGATCCTACATTGTTCACCAGGAAGTCAGGCAAACATTTAACTCATGTTCAAATTTATGTTGATGATATTATTTTTGCCTCGACTGACCCAATGGAATGTGATCGTTTTTCTAATGAAATGAGTTCAAAGTTTCAAATGTCAATGATGGGACAAATGTCATTTTTCTTGGGATTACAAATTTCACAAAGTCCCGGAGGCATTTTCATAAATCAATCTAAATATGCAACAGAGATTTTAAAGAAATTTGGATTTGATTCAAGTGACCCTGTTGACACCCCCATGATTGACCGAACCAAACTAGATGAGGACCTCTCAGGGATCATGATTGACCAAACGAAATATAGGAGTATGATTGGATCCCTGATGTATCTCACTGCTAGTAGACCAGACATCTTATTCTCTGTGTGCATGTGTGCTAGATACCAGGCTAAGCCTACTAAAAAGCACCTTGAAGCAGTTAAACGGGTCTTTCGGTATCTCCAAGGAACCATTAATATGGGACTATGGTACCCGAAGGACACCGGTATGTCACTAACGGCCTATGCAGATGCCGATCATGCAGGTTGTCAAGATACTCGTCGAAGTACGTCTGGAGGTGCTCAGTTTTTGGGTGATAAGCTTGTGAGCTGGTCTTCAAAGAAGCAAATGAGTACTTCTATTTCCTCTACAGAGGCTGAATACATAGCCATGTCATCTTGTTGTGCTCAAATCTTATGGATGAGATCTCAATTATCTGACTATGGCTTTGAATTCAACAAAATCCCTCTGTACTGTGATAATAAAAGTGCTATTGCTCTCTCATGCAACAACGTTCAACACTCAAGAGCAAAGCATATCGACATTCGACATCATTTCATCAGGGAACAAGTGGAAAAAGGTGTAGTGGAACTATATTTTGTGAGGTCTGAATATCAGTTAGCGGACATCTTCACCAAAGCTCTTCCAAGAGAACGTTTTGAGTTTATTCTTCCACGTCTTGGTTTGAAAAGCCTTCAACCAGAAACTCTCAAACGTCTTCAGGAGGAAGACGAGGAGTAAAGGTCTTTCTTCATCTATCTCTTGTAAATATTTATTCATAAAAACAAAATACAAAATTATAAAATCCTCAAAAAATCAAATAGAAAAATATAAATCTTTCAAAATCCATAAAAATTTGAAAAATTCGAAAAATCTTCAAAAAATATTGTCATTTTGTTATGTTTCTCTCGATTCGATAATATCTACGGTCTTGATGTTGTCATTCAAAGAATGACACGGGACTTTAGATGTTGTTCGAATTTTTATTAAAAAAAAAAAAAAATAAAAAAAAAAAAAAATAATAAATTTGGGAGAAAGAGAAAAAATGGTTTATTGTCATCTTCAGGCAATAACCCGCTTTTAAAGAAAGAACAGAGCCATGTTTTACCATGTTTTCAAATCTTATGCTCTGATTCTATAAACTCCTATCTGCTGAAAACTAAATGCTTTGAAAAATAACCCAATCTCTATTTTTGATAATCATCAGGACTTATTTGTCAAAATCTCTATCTCTCAATCAACAACCTACGTCATTGATTGAGGGGGAGAATGATTTCAATTAAATTAAAAAGTTATTTGGCATTAAATTGTTTTCAAAAGATATACATGCATGGTTTTATAAATGGAGTTTAAAGTCTTAAAATCCGATCCTTATCAGTTCAAACGCTTTCACAATCAAGTCACAGTTCTCCCTAAAAGTTTTCAAAATCAATTTAAATCTATACGAGATCACAAATCTCAAATGATTTGATAATTGTGATCGGGGGAGAATGTGTGATTTAAATTAGATTTAAACTGACATTAAGGTAAATGGTTTCACATGAATGAACATGCTGTCCCTCCCACATGTGACAAACGATTTCAATTTTTCAATGCACATGTTGAGGGGGAGCACCTATCTTAAACCTATGATTTGAAACGTGATCATTTATCCCAATGTGCAGGTTCCCTCTAGTATGTGCAAATCTCTTTTCAAACCTCGAGGCACATATTGAGGGGGAGCAAAATTCATGGAAACCTCATCCTTCCCGGAAATGTTATACCCACTTGATCTGTTGAGGGAAGTGATGTTGATATCTTTTAGAAAATTGTAATCAAAGAAGTTAATTCTTTCTCTTGCCTCCATGTGCTTAACATTTCTCAAATATTTGATGCACATGTTGAGGGGGAGTTCTCGTTCTAAAAATATCAAAAACAATTCAGGTACAAAATGCTTTGATAATATATCACATGTATCTGAATTGATTTTCAAATGGTTTTCAATTGAATCCAATGGCAGATGAACAATACCAAATTGACCGACCAACTTTACTTTATGTACGGTGATATAAGGATGATAAGGTTAGGTATTGGTTCCCATGATCCGCCAGAACCGGAGGGATCTACCCAGGGACAATCCACTAGTTAGTGTAGAAGTCCTTAGGTATGATGATAAAAGGAGAAAAGTGAGATATGGGAAGAGTGCGGACTAAGACTGAGCTAGTACTGGAATAAACCCAACAAGGTAATAGCTATGAAGTCTCGGTAAGCACTGAAGGGGTTGAAGAATTAAAAAGAATTGAATGAAAATAGGGTGAAAACAAATAGCCCTCCATTAATTCAACCTTAGGGCAGAAACCGGGTTCACTTCATATGCTACTGATGGTAACATCGGTATTGAAGACAAGACGTCATGGACCCAGTGACGCAATGCACTTCAACTTTCCAAACCACTCAAGTTCCTCTTAAAAGGGCTTGTTTCATTCTCACGGGGAACCGACATTATCTATCGACTTTCTCTTAGAGATTGTTGATATTGAAGTAGGAGACCCTCTCCCTAGTCTCCGGCACAGGATCCAAATATGCACAAATTGAGTCTAGAGCCACGAGATCATCAATAAATCTCATTAGGACACTTTTCAATGAAGACTCTCTGTTTCACACAATGTGGAAAGAGAGATTATATCTTGAGTCCTACGCATTATCCTTGTGGTATTGCCAGAACATCTGAGTGATGTGTTTACATATTCACAATGAAGATGGAAAGCCTTCTGGAGCCAACATCAAACAAGCTCCTGGTAGGTGGCATGTGAGATCTATTTTATAGATCAACCATGTGACAACTGAACAGAAACAATGGGGCGATTCAATCTCTTGAATCAAACCTGGTTCAGGTTAGGGATTGACGGATACCTTTGAAAAACCGGTCTTTGTGCTTATAAACTCTTTTCTTTAGCACATCGACCGTGTACTCATTTTTCATACCAAAAGGTATTTTTATGATTGATAATTGATTTTCAATAAAACCTTCGTTGTATTGCAAAAACAATTTCTATTGAGCAATACTCGACTGTTTTTCAAATCTCTTTTCATCAATCAGTGGACTTAAAAATTCGCTGGTTCACTCACTCCGTGTTGTCTTCTTTGAGACGTTCCGGTTTGAGAACAGCTAGAACAGCTGCGAAACCCTGTCAAGGAGATTCTTAGGAATCCTACCTGATCACAGGCAGTATTTATACTGATCAACGGGGAACCGTGGGCCGTGTACCTCAATTCATCGAAAGTGATCAAAGACACTTTCGTGCGATTTGTTGCTAACTGTTGTATGCAGGTACGCCCGACGTTTGCAGCTGATCAGAATGAAGCGGTCAATCCACAGCCGCATGCTCACTTAACACATTCATCTCAAAAGAAATCATGATTAGTGCATCAATGACTCTGATATTTTCACTCCATGTTTCTGCTACGCTACTGCCAATATCATGATTCAACAAATGCTTCCGCTACTCTGATGAGAAGATATCATGATCCAGAATGTGAGCATGTCGGTCCCAAAGTCACAACACCACAATGGATGTCTCAGAGATTTTTGATAGCCGATGATCTCCAAAGATGGCTCAAACTCATCATCACGCGGATCAGTAAAAGACCTCCACTTGGAATAACCAAACATGCATTGTGAAGAATCAATGACTACGAGCTTAGGAGCAAAGGACTACATCAAGAATGCAAGATCAATTGTTAAATGTCATATCTATTTGTATTCAATGTAATTTTGGTATATTATTGAGGTGACCTCCCTTAGGGGGAGATTGTTAGGAATTAGAAATTCCCGGTATTAAAGAGTCGGTCACCTCAAGTATATGTAATCGTTAGAAAGCTCGTAGTCGTAGTTCTTTTAAGTTAAGTAGTAATTTAGTTAAGTAACACCGTGGAGGACGGACGGGTCTTTACCCACTGTATGCCTGATCCACAGCCCAAAGTGTGGCGAGTTATGTAAGACTATAAATACTCTCTACCTTCCAAGCTAGAGAGTTGGAGCTTATAATAATATCTTTCACTTTCTCTCACTAAGTTCCCTAAACCTCTAACTTTCTCTCTCTAGAATTCCATCTTATACGCCACCTTGTGTTATGGTTTGATGTGTATGTGAAAAGTTATATCTTACACTTTCTTTATTTCTTAAGTCGAGGAGGAGTGTCGTCAAATTTCTTTCCAAATATCCTTCGTTTGGTAACCAAAATGGAAGTTATGGGCATTGGATGAAAATGGTTAAGGTGGAGGGACTAAAACTGTCATAAGCTCAAAGTTATTTTAATAAAACAACCACCTTAACTCATTTACTCACCACATTTAATATCCCACCAACCATATCCTACGCCTAATAATCATTCTTCTAATCCGGGTTTTTGATCATCAAACTGTAAGTGGTTTTATGTTTCTAACATGATTACAAACATTGGTTTTGAATTTTAAACGAATCCAACGGTTAGATTTTTGTATATGGATGATTTTGTGTTCTACGCATAAGCGTATGAACACATAATCAAGATTGTGTGTTTTTGGTTAAAATGATAGTGTCAAAACGTTTCTCTAACATCAATGATTACATTTTCATCACTAATACACACCCAGATACATGTATTAAATGATTTTTGAAAACTAGGGTTTATGCGTTAATTTGGGTATTCTTATATATGAGTGTTTCTGACTAAAAATATTGTTATGTGAGGTTGTTTACATGATGAATTGACTATATCCATGATTAGAATCAACCCAGAAACACTAATTGCTAGTTAATTAGAAATTAGGGTTTATGTTCTTGATATTTGGGTGTTTTCGATTCGCTTAGAATTTGTTGTTAAAACTTGGAAAAAATATCTCACTATGCTTCTTAGACTTACCAGAATCATTTTGGTGCAAATCCTATGGCTAAATTGCTTAAGCGTAATTCTTGAACCTTAGGGTTTAGGTTTACGCGTATTATGTTCTACGCCTAACTGATTGTCTGAGTGTTCGTGATTAAAACTGTTAGAAAATGAATGTATGTGTTAATATTGGTGTTATGATGATCTTATTTCAGGTTTGTTACACGTGAAAACTCAGAATCAAGGTTGTTTGACATCTACGCATAAGGATCATCTTACGCGTAGCATGTTATGCGTAAGAGAAATCTTACGCGTAACATTTACGCGTAAGGTTCTACATAAGGGACTACGCGTATCCTGTGAAGGATATGCGTAAACAGTGACCTCTACGCATAAGGTTGACTCTTACGAGTAAGCCTTACGCGTAAGGTTTATATACGCCTACGCGTAAGCTCTACGCATAAGGTCCCCTTTTCCTACGCGTAATATTTCTTACGCGTAAGTCAAGAACCTACGCATAAGCTTGCGTTTACACGTATCCCTTTCCTGTTTACGCATAAGCTTGCCATTTCTACGCCTAAGCCTTGTTTAACCTTAATTATGAATTGTTACGCGTGCAAACTTGTAAATAAATAAATCATAACGCCATGAAACCAATAATGTCACTAATAAGCTTAAACGTTTAATAAGTTGTGAAAAATAAGTGAAAACATGAACTTTAAAACTTAAAGTTAATTAACTCACGAAACTTATCACGACATCATTGGACTATTGGTCAAACAAGTGACATTGGACTCGTAACAATCATCGACATATCACATTCAATAATTAGACAATAAAACCATCTGTTGACTAACATAATGTCTTTCGATATGTTGGTTCTTTTGGCTAAATATCTTTCTGATCACGACATGGACGCTCAAATGCAAAATGTAGATGCACCAAATGTTCTCACCGTTACTGATATCTTCCCGAATGGTTATCCAATGAAGATTGGAAAGAACAACCTCCGAGTTGATTTTGATACCCTCACATGCTCAGAGTCTTCTTGCTTGATAGCTGTGGACATTCTGAAGAACCATTCTTATCAGAATATGCTCACCAACTCTGCCACAGTTCCGGAGATCTATATTGAGCAATTCTGGCACACAATGAAGCAGATCAAAGGGCAAAATGCTGTGACTGTGACTCTCAATCACAAGCAAGTCACCATCACATCAGCAGACTTGCGGGGTATTCTCCTCATTCCGGTCATCGAACCAACCGAATACAATGCCGCACCAACTGAAGAGACTGTTCTGCAATTGATGATCAACATCGGTTATGACGAAGCAACAGGGGTAATCACCAAGCACTCTTCCGTTGACTTGAAGAATATCCCTCAGCCCTGGAGAACCCTCTTCATCATCATCACAAAATCTGTTTCTGGACGGGATAGTGGTTATGAGCATCCCAAGCTCATCGAACTACAGATTTTTTAGGCTTTGGTCAACATGAAACATATCGAAGTTGAAGCTCTGATATGGGATGATATGACGTCTTTCCTCAAAAAGCGAGGCACCAAGATCCCATACATCAGATACACAAAACTGCTGATCCAGAGAGCTCTTGGGTTAAATCTCGATATTCCTTTGAGACTCGACGACCCAAACAATCACTCCATGTTGTATGAACCTACTCTAACAGTCAGATTTAAGGAATCAACAACAAAGAAACAAGGTGCTTTGCTGCCGGATCACCTACTCTCTAATGCAATCAAACAGCTTTACTCATACAAAAGGTATCTGGTGGCAGTTGATGAAGGCAAAGTTGGTTTTCTCGATGACAAGTCTTCTGGTACACCTATTAGGAAAACCAGAAGAGGCAGTGCAGGAAGTGTTGCAAGCACTGAGAGTCAACGAAAGTTCCCTAAGAGGAAACCTCCACTCAAAAGGAAAGTTCCATCTAAGGAAGTTGTTCCTATTCCCATTCCCAAGTCTGAACCGCAAAGAAAGCTAGTCGATGAAGACTTAGAAAACACTGATACGGATGAAGAAGTTTTCTACTCTGAAACTCCAATCGTTGAAACTGAGAAAGTAGCAAAACCTCCAAGTCCCAAAGGAGACAAGGGAAAGACTCCGGTGCTTGAGCAAGAAGAAGAAGAAAGTTCAGATGAAGAGCAACTAGACAAAGATTATAGGAAAAAGGTGAAAAATTTGAGACTCCAACACGTTGCTGAACAATTCAAACAACAACAAATTCGTGGCCCTGGAAGGTCAAGTGGTGCACTAACTACACCAGATCCTGATGCGGTTAATCAACCCGATAAGGGAACTGGTACCACCACCCACGATCCACAACAACAGCGACTGGAGGAGACCATCACCTATGATTTTGAAGAACCTGAAAAGGAAAAGTCTGAGAAAGAAAAGACTGACGAAGAGGCTGCAGCTCATGCCAAAGCAGAGGAAGAGGCCAGGATTCAGGCTGAAGAAAAGGCTAAAACTGGAAAAGATGACGAAGTGAACTATGATGATTTGCTTCTCAACAGTCCAATTCGTTCCGAGGAGAAAACTTCTGAACCTCCTAAGGACCCTGAATCCCCTCATGTCTCTTCATCATCGGATTCATCCTCTCACTCTTCACCACCACCATCCAGAAGAACAACCAAATCCACATCCAAATACGTGAAGAAGCCAGCGGACTCTTTGATTTCTCAAGCAAAGACAAGGATCGTTAAAGCTGTCAAGCAGGTCAGGAAGAAAGACGTGCTTTACAGAAATCTGAATTTTCTCGCTGACTAGGTTCAGTATCTTCATGACGAGAATGACAAGATGTCAGCTGAAAAGGAGTACATCCAGAAGTTCATGCAACGTGATCCTCAAGGGGAAATGAACGAGATGATCAAAGGTTACACTCACAAGTTCCTTCTTAACATCGTTCCTGGTATGACAAGAGAAATGTACACCAAACAACTCTATCCGAATCTATTGCATTTGGCCAAGCAAACTATGAGATCAACACCTATGCAAGTAAACATCAATCCAGTTGATCCCATAATATTCTCAGATGCTGAATTGGTTTCCAGGCTGGTATCTCAAATGTCGAAATGATCTGAAACTTTTACTTCTTACGAAGGTAAATTGTTTGAAGCATTGCTGGAATACCAACTCAAATCAGCATGCAGAGAAGAAGCTCAAAGGCCTAAACGTCCAAGAGACGATGAAGACAAGGATAAGGATAAAGATAACGAACCCAAACGTTCAAAGAAGCCTGGTGAACCATCATCTATGCCACCACCACCCCGAAGGACTCCACCACCAAGACGATCTCCTCCTCGCTCTTCTACTGACAAACCTCAGGACTCTGAGTTACCACCCCAGACTGAGAAAACCGATGATCACTTCGAGTATACTGGTGGTGACGATGAGGAAGTCCCTGAGCCCCAACAACAACCCACCTCTCCCGACATAGCTAAGAAACCAGAATCCTCCTCTAAGCCAAAGAAAAAGAAGAAGAAGACGCCAAAGACTGACGTCGTATCATGGTTAGACGAGGATGACACTGAATATGACTGGTTCTCTAATCTTGTTGATTCTACTCCCTACCCACCGGAAGGTCAAGATGCGATAGAAGGTCGAACTTTGGAGCATGCTAAAATACTTCAAGACAAGTTTCGGGTGAAGAAGATGATGAAATCAGAGTTGAGGTGAATCAAGAATGAAGCCTTTCAACTACTCAAAGACAGCTCGGAAAGTGCTATTGAAGTTGAATACCATCTTGAAAACATAGCACGAGCCATGTCTAACAACATTGATTGGCTCAACCCTGAAGCAAACATCGACTTCTCTAGAAGAGACAAAGCTCCATACTACACCGGCTGGTCTAAACCTCTACCAACAATTGGCCAACCGGATCAACCTCAGATTCCATTTCGATACTTCTTCAACAATGATTTGGAATTCCTTCTACACGGTAGCGATGATTCAAGGAAATACGCTACATCACTTACACTTCCGTTCCCGGTAACCATATACTCCAATTGCATAGCCATCGAAGAAAAGGCTACCCACATGTTTTCTAACAGCGTGGAACGGTATGACATTGATGCAATGTACGGGATTCACCATTGGCCAGAACGCCGACGAATCTACTACAAAAGCTGCCAGGTTCGAAAGTCTCAACATGAAGTGTACAGTACTACAGGGATCGTTGCTGTCAAGCATGTCTCTCTTTCGTCTAAATGGGATTATACCTTTCTCAAAACTATCGTGGTCAAAAGACAAGACGAAAGGGACTATGAATTCTGTGAAGCGGACTTTCAGAACTTGTCTCTCAACGACATTGAAGATCTGTATCTTGCCAAAGTACAGGGACGCATGAGACAATTCTCGACTGAAGTTCAACATGAATACATCAAGTCCTTACTTATCTTCATCAGAAGCATAGTGATCCAGGAACGTGTAGAAGATTTACAACTTGTTGTTGAATCCTATCAGACCCGTGTCAACTTCACCAGACCTCAGCTAGAACTTCCTGATATCAACCAGCTTCCACAATACACCCTTGTCAGCAAACCATTCGGCGTAATTTACCATAGTAAACTACAACGAAACTGCTTGATGGCGTGTCGAGATCTTCACAAGTTTGGGGATCACACATTGAAGAAGGTTAGGGATGGCATGGCTTATAGGTTGAAGGCGATATATGAAGGCATTGGGTCTCAAAAGCGATGGAACTCTCAGGAAAGACGGGATGTGCAGAGGATCATCACCAGGATTGATGAAAGGTTGTACAGAAGGGACCAGTTCAGAACACTGGAGAGCTTTGTAGGTGGTCATCCCAGGATTACTCTCACCGGCTATCAACGCCCTGATCGCATTCCTGGAAAGATTGATGGACTTCCTGGTACCCCTTAAACTGCTTCTATTTCATATTATTTTGGATGTATGATGTTATATAAATTGACTATGGCTTGTGCACAAATAACAGTGTACAACCCGTTCTTGTAATGAAAGGACCCTGTGGTATGCTTCAGTGCCACAATCCTATAAAAGGAGTGAAAGCTTCTTACTTTTGAGTAAAACCTATCAAACCTTTAACTTTTCAAGGTTTTGCTCAAAAGAACAAGCACTTCCCCTTACGTTTTCAAAATCTCAAAAGTTAGTATTACTTATTGAGGGGGAGTATTTGCTAAAACTTTGTTCACAAAATTGTTCTTCCTGATAATCTTCCCACAAAAACTAGAAATGGTCATATTTATTATCAAAACGTTATTAAAAATAACATTTATATATGCCATTTTTGAGGGGGAGAAAATTGTTGTGATAAGAAATATGTTGATTTGCCATTGAATCGTCGTGTGAAAAGACTTAACCCATGAATTGACAGGATCTGAACAGTCATACATTGAAAAGATTTGTCTTCCAAAGACTTATCCAAGTAAATTGTACCTATTCGAGAAGCTCTTGATAGACATGAACTTTGACGGGTTTGACAACCTTTCGTGGTTTGTCCACACCTTCAAGGTAGTTATTAGAGCTAGTTGTCACCTAAAAGCTGACAATGTAACTCTTTAACTATACAACGTAACTGTGTCTCGTGGGGGATTGTCTATCTTGAGTCGATCAATTCAAAAGTGCGCGCTCTTCTCTCACCGTGCAAATTTCTGTCTAAAACACTTAAGCACGTGTGGAGGGGGAGTATTTCTGCAAATGATCAAAATCTTACAGTGGTACAAAATGTTTTTCAATCATAACCACTTTGAGAGATTTTCAAGAAAATGGTTTTATGGCAACATAGGTTAGTCATGGAGTTATAAGGTGACTAGGGTTAGGAATAACCGTCCTATGATCCGCCAGAGCCGGAGGGATCTACCCAAGGAAATCACAAATAGTTAGTACTTAGAAGTCCTTAGGTATGATTATAAAAAGGAGAAAATGAGAATCGGAGAAAGAAGGAGTTGAAGAATTAAAAAGAAAAGCAAAGAAAAGGGTGAAAAGAAATAGCCCTCCAGATTATTCAACTTAGGGCAGACACCGGGTTCAATTCATATGCTACTGGTTGTCACTTAGTGACACCGGTATTGAATATTAAAAGTCGTCATGGACCCAGTGACGCATGCACTAAACCTTCTTAGCCACTCAAGTTTCTCCCAACAGAAGCTTGTTTCATTCTCACAGGGAACCCTACGTAAACTATTGGCTTTCTCTTAGAGATTGCTGGTATTGAAGAAGGAGACCCTCTCCCTTGTCTCCGCTCAGGAAAACCAAAGTGCACTATTGAGTCTAGAACCACGAGATTCATCAAAAGATCTCTTAGGTACACTTGACATTTCATCACTTGTTGTTCAACAATAAGAACAACAGTGGTACGTTATCGAGTCCTACACAGATCCTAGCAATCTGTCGAGAACATTTATGAGAGGTTCACTATAGTGATCCTCAGTGATTGAATGGAAACTCCTGCCAGGGTCAACATTAAACAGCCTTGACAGCAGGTCACTTAGGTAACTCCCCGTGGATTACGCTTAGTATGTCTCAAACGGTCTACAGTCGTGAGGTGATGCTTCGGTGTACCTCAGCGACTCATCTGAACTGTAGGTGTACTTCGGTACATCGTGTTATCTCACTTGTGGGACTCCAGTTCAGGAACGGCCTTTGTGAGAATTAGAGTTGTGTTTTCACACTATGCTGTTAACACTCTCGAAGTTCAAACTTGTAAGTGCCGGAATCCGCTTATTACTAACCTTTCTTATGTTTTCTTCTTATGGAAGCTCTGGAGCTGACTGATCATGCAGATTCTTCACATGCTCATACCAACAACATCACTAATGGAAGTTCTATCAAAAGGCAACACAAAATTCTGAAAGATTCTTCATCAAGTCAAAGAATCTACAAAGTTAAAGACTAAGAGAACTTCATCAGTACTGTAATCCAACGTTAAAGAGCGTATGAGCATGTTAAAGAATGACGTGGAGACACTGGAGCAACGAAGCAGACCTGATGCAGACAACAACAACATACTATCACTACCATCACAAAGAACAAAGATCAAAGAACAAAGATGACGTCAAAGCAGAATACTTCAAAAGAAACAATTTCTCTACACTGGGGAGATTGTTCGAATTAAGACACCTCTTCTCACAAGAAAGAAGAATGTCAGAAGACGTCAAAGCTACTATTACATCAGCACCTACATCATTTATCACTCTTTCATTCATCACCAACACTTAGGGGGAGATTGTTGGAATCACTCCTAAACATTAATTCAAGTGTTAGTGATTCATATGTAATAGTTAGCTTAATATGGCTTTTATGTTAGTAATCATGCCAAGGATTAAGTAGAAAGCCCATGAGCCTTGGCCCAAGTCCAATAAGGAAAGGAAGGGACTAGGAGTGTTGCCCTAGCTCCCTCTCCTATAAATAGTCTTGTAATACCCTCACTTGAGGGTTGGTTGTTCAGTTTATCTTTTCACTTGCACTCTACGCGTAACCTTTCTATACTTATACGTGTGTGTGTGTTTGGTTAGTTGTTCATCCGATCTATCTTCTTCTCTATTTCTTCTATTGATGCTTGTGTTACTAATATGGTGACCTAACAGTATTTATAGGTAAAAATGGGGTGTCTGATTTTTTTTTAATTTTTATAATGGATGAACTCATAGATTTTTTTTGGTCCCGCCATGTCAGTGAACAATGACCGGTGAGTAACTCACCAAATTAAACAAGTCTGAGAGTGAGTTGGTTCTTGTGGCATGGAAGTCACAATCGTGACTAAGTCACTCACGGAGGATTTCATCCCACTTTGTTTAGCTTTAAAATTTGCATTTATTTATGATGAGTATGCATAAAGTTATTGATTTTATAGTAAAACAAAAACACAATTTCATAATAAGTAAACATATTGGCTTAATGTTTGAAAATTTCTAACTTTGAAAGGGTTTCATATTCTTTATAATGTAGCAAAGACATCCCACAGATTTGACTGAGTAAATTTGATCATAACTCAGTATTTTTTTAGAATGACGTCACACTTGAAATCTGACCCCCAAGTTAAACCATCCAAACAGGCAGGCACCGAGACCCGAACCACTAGGAGAGACCCGCTAAGGGAAACCCATAAAACTCACGGCTTCGCACTAAGAGAAAAATCAGGATTTTCATTGTCTCCTGCGTTAGGTTGTGCCAAGTCAAATCTGCTACATTTTTTTCCGTTGCAGAAAAAAGAAGATTTGTTGCAACGTAGCTCCATAAGAACCATAAATAGAAAGACATGAAATATTAGCAGAAATAGAGATTTTAGGCGCAATAGAAAGGAATGTTGTAACCGGGGTGGGTGAACCCTCCTAGATATCAGGTTCCCGAAGGGGAGGGGGTTTCTTCGGGGCTCGAGAGATGGAATAGATAGGGCCCCACAAGTTTAGAATACGCCGCTGGTCGATCGAGAGGAAACGAAAAATTCTCAACGAAAAAACAGCCTTGGTTTCATGCCGAACCAATCTAGGAGGCATTCAGGTGGGTGCGTGCGTGTAGGAAGGCCGACGAATATATAAGCTAAAAGACTACGACTACAAGCCAAGCCGGAAGCTACTCGCTTCTATTCTCGTTGGGATTGGATATGGATGGGGAATCTATAGATCGTAGTAGTTTTCCAACCTCTCTAACTAAAATACGATACAATTGAACTTCACGGAACGACCAAAGGAGCTTCGATCGGTTGGCCTTAATACACTGACGAATGCCTCTTTTCTCTTCTTTGAAGTCTACAACAAACAAGTGGGAGAGGCAGGATTCAAACCAAGAGTCGTTGAAGATACACAAAGTCTTAACTTCAAGATTGTTGATGTAGATTAGCAACTGATGACCAAGGCCAAATGAAGAAGTTCAGTTCAGCAAGGGTGGAAATACCTTGTTGAACAATGGTTATCCTCTCTACATAAAAATACTGGGAAAAAAGTCTCCTATCATCTAGAAATTTTTCAAAGGCGTAAAAAAGATACTTTATCATAAGATAAAGTAAAATCTACTTGGGAATGATAAACTATCACAGTTGGTATAACTAGGGCGCTGAACATTCAGCGAGTAAGTATAGTTGGTACTTAAACTTTCAGCACATGTAGTTAGTTTAAGTTTGAGAGGAGATCACATACACGCTGTCATTCAACTGGCTTTGCTATTCCGCAAGAACCGCCTGTCAATTCTTCGATTCTTATCATTAAAGAATTTAAATGTTAAAAATTAACTTTGTGTGACGTATTATAAACTACTTTACTTATTGCTATATTTAAATTGTTTGTATACGCTATATTGTTTGCATGGAACATAGTTTAACTTAAACAATAAGTTATAACACGTTATAAAGGGTCCAACACTTGGTTCCACGGTATTTTTAATAACATATTGATGCAGGATTTCTGACCAGGTTTTAATATTTATAATAGTCTCGTTTACCTATGGTCCACCTTATGCACTCACGGGCAGTGTGCCCGGTCATGTGTAGTGTAGTAATCGGTAAAACCGAGGTCGTCCCAAGAGCTATGTAAGCGGATTCTATATTAAGTCTATGTGTCAGTGGTTTTAACTGGTTGAGGTAGAAATGATTAATTAACTAAGAAATAAGAAATAAAAGCGTAAAATAAATAGAGGTTGTGATCAATAGAGAGAAAGTGTGCTAACCTAATTACTCATACTATCGTGTAATGTTCATGTTTTATTACTTCCAATTGATTCAAGTGGGGGTTTAAGTCCCTAAAACAACATTTGGTCAATTCGTCCTAACCTATCAACAAAGGCTTCTACCCGACGTCAAAGGTTTACCCCTTAGGAGTCGAGTGGTTATTAGTCGCCTAAGCCAAGTCATTAAGTACCCTACATGCAAGATTCGAAATAATGAGTGCCCAGGCGCTAGCATCTTAGACACTCATCTCTAACTTCTTAAGTTCATCCGGATGACCGATGATCATTTGGTCAGTTCGGACAAGCGAGGAAGGGTTGTCAGTTGGTTAATTCTTACCCTTCTCAACTCTACCTAACTACTTAGGATCAGTTGGTCAATTCTCCTAAGCAACTAGATACGACCACATTTCAAAACTACTGAAGATAGGGTAACTACCAACGAACTATGCATGCATACACTAGAAACAATTATACGGAAGCATGAAAACATAAACAATACCTTCAAGGAATCATAACTAGGCAAGCACCAAAGGTGCTTAGCCGATCATATTTAAAGAAACAATGAATTCGATGTTTAACATAATGAAAGACATGAACTTAAAGTAAAAGATAGAATGATCGCTAATACTTATCGATATGGAGTGATTCCTCCCTTGGAGATGGCTCCGTGTGCTCCGAATGATCTGCCTTTGGAACTCTCTTCACGTTCTCTGACTTTGAGTTGTGAGTGGATGATCTGAAATGCAAAATTTAGGGCTTGTATTTATAGGCATGATCCTGGTTACGGCATAACTTGAGTTGAGAGTTATGCCATAACTTCAATAATCCTCCAAATAGTACTCTCGTTAAGTAGGTTACGTCGTAACACTTGGGAAAGATTACGCCGTATCTTTAATACAGAACTCTTTTGGGTGGACTACAGTGTAATGCTTGTGAGGAGTTACGGCGTAGTTGATGGAGGTGCGAAACATTTCTTGACCTAGATGATTACGGCGTAACCTTAGTTGTGAGTTACGCCGTAATTGCTGTTGAGTAGGCAATCCAAGATAAAGTACTGGCTACGGCATAATGTGAGAGAATAAGTTATGTCGTAGCTTCTTCATGAGTAGCATACTATCATAAACCGTTAGAAAAATCTCCAAATCCGTTTCTCTTAAGCTCCAATGCTCATAATTTACCTGAAAGTGAAATATAAAGGAATACAAGCGTAAATCCATATAAATGATATAAAATACGAGCATTATCGGGGGAAATTGACACTTAAAAGTCAGGACTATTTGATGTTATCAAATATCCCCCCACTTGAACTCTACTTGCCCTCATGTATCATTGATGTTGTGTCCACCCATATTGCCTTCAAGAATTGTTTAGTCCTTAACTCTAGTGGTGGAGATTTGTGTAACCGCCAAGCTTATGATAGAATACATGCTAAGGGTGAAATGTCATTACTAACGTGTCACGACAAAGTGGACAAAATCAATGATACATGACCAAATCCATGGCCAAGACACCAAAGATTTCTCGCTTCATCACCTAGACACGCTTCATGACTAAAAGGGTAGGATAAGACATGGGAAATAGTTGGTGTAAAATAAAAGTAACTAAACAAATTGTATTAACAAGTAGATGTGCCATTAGCGGACGTCATGATGGGCACATTGCCTGTTCTTCAACTGTTGGCGCAATAATTACCAACTCAATTCTTCAAATGTAACCGAGGTGGCCTGCTCGATGCTTAAACTTTGATGAGCTTCAATCATAGTGCTTATAACATTGCACTTTACAATAAACAATAAACTACAATTTTATTTATTATTTTTTTTACATCATAACTAAAAACATAACATCCCCCCACTTGAGATAAACATATAATGAGAATCTGGGAGTCTTCAATGATCTTTAAATATAAGTCTTTGACGTAAGTGTGATTTCCAAACCTCTCTACTTGAACCTTGAACTTAGGCAAACAATGACTTCCCGATCACAAATTAAAACTACACGGTAGGCTAAGGCGAATGGGTGTAATGAAACAATATATGTTGGGTGAACCAATTAAAAGGAATGGCTCAGACGGGTGTATCTAGGGGTATCTCGCACTAAAGGTGAGTGCAACAAAAGGGTTTAACATGGGTGTCGAAGAGTCGAGGTGACTAATCGATAGACACACAAGGATAGGCTATTTAGGTGATAATCCTAAGAATATTGCCTTCTCAAACTGATTATTCCATATATGTCACACCCCCAAATTACCTGTTTTGCAGCGGAATGGAATTCCTGGGGATTGACTGTCATAGCATCACAATCACAGTTATGTTGAACGACCTAAAGTGTCGTTTAGAAAATACATCGTTTGATTTAATAAAATAATCAGAGTTTACAAAGTAGGTCCCAAATGAAAATCAACTTGTGCGGAAATAAGTTTGTTACAATTCAAACGATGTTTTAAAGTAAATAAAACCCAAGTGAGACGCGTCGTCATCACGACTCCATGATGTGTCCCAATGCGTGCCATGAGGTGAATACCTTAGATACCTGAGATAAAACATGCTAAAAGTGTCAACACAAAGGTTGAGTGAGTTCATAGAGTTTGTTTTGAAATTTAAAGCCTTTCAAAATCGTTTATGCCACAAAGGTATTGTAAATCATTGAAATGTAAAGACTTTTCAAATTCGTTTATGTAGCAAAGGCATTGTAAATCCACTCAGTTCCAAGTCTCGCCCATACAAAACTTGCAACCTGTGTGTTCACAACCCACTGCCAGAATGTGTGTAGTTTATGTTCCAAACATATGATGTCAAATGAATTCACAAAAATAGTGCATGACTCAATGTATCGAAATCGTTTATGCAGCAAAGGCATTGTGAATCCACTCAGTTCCAAGTCCCGCCCATACAAAACTTGCAACCTGTGTGTTCACAACCCACTGCCAGAATGTATAGTCAATGATAATCCCAAGACATTCAGCACAATGATAATCCCAAGACATTCAGCACAATGATAATCCCAAGACATTCAGCACAATGATAATCCCAAGACATTCAGCACAATGATAATCCCAAGACATTCAGCACAATGATAATCCCAAGACATTCAGCACAATGATGTATGATATAAGATATGACTTAAACATTAAGTTCAGTGAAGCATGTAGTTTGCAAATAGATATGAATGTCATAAAAGATGATGAGCATGTATCTCCCCCAAAACAGTTATGAAAAGCAAGTAAAGATAGGGGCTATGGAACTCAAGGTAATCCATAAAAGTTAATGTACTTGTGAAAGTAATTGAAAACAATTTGAGCATGTATCTCCCCCAAAAGTAATTCAAAACGTATAAAGGTAGGGGCTATGAAAACTCACTTGTTAAACAGGTGATGACAAGAGTGAGTACACTGAGGTATAATGTAATGCGTCAACCGAGACCTATTACGAATGATATGATATGTCATGTGTTGCAATGTAATGCTATGCATGCACTTCGTATGTTATTTATACCATTTACGGGTTTTTGAAAATATTACTCGTCGTCGAAATATACTCTTTTGACGTCTTGACCAACCAAAAATGACTTTACATGTTTTTACGTCAAAATGTCATCCTACAATGGTTTTATAATGATTTTTGGTGAAATTACCACTTTTCGTCGCAAAACAATGTCGTCGGAAAAACCATGAAATCAACAAAAATGACTCCGGAAAAGTAGTCATAAAACGGTGCACGTCGATCGTTAGAGAACGAACTCGACGGTTTTGGAAACTTTGTATCGATATCTAAAAGTTTCAGTTCAGGAGTTTTCGTTCAAAAGGTCTCGATCATAAAGATATCAAAGGCTAAAGATGGTGGTTTTTGTTAATTGTGTGCAGAAAATAAGTTTTGGCCAATGTTTGAACATCCGTAAATAATTCACCATAACTCCGCTTGACAAACGGCTTTTTGTTTTGAAAAATATGGCCGATGAACTTGATTTTACTAGAAGACACTTTGTTATAAAAAGTTTTGCATCATGGTTAAAAACTGCCGCAAACATGGACGATATAGCCAATGAAATACTTGTTACGTCAAAAATAATATAATTTTCAGAAAATAATACTTACGGCAACTTTATGAAAACGGCTATATATTTGTCGTTTTAACTCCGTTTTCTACGTAAAATATGTCCTTAGCTTCGTATCGAAGTAAACTAATATATTTTTGACTAGTCGAAATAATTTGTGAAGCTTAAGGCTCGTTTTTGACCCGAAATATACAAAAACTGCATGCTGTCAATTTCAGAAAATAATAAGTTTCGTCGTCAAACTTTAAAAATTCACCACGGCTTCGTTATAACTCCGTTTTTATCCGTTCAAGCGGCCACGGATTCGTTTTAAAGTATATTTTCTAAAAATCAAGGCCAAAAGGTCGTACCATCAGTGGGTTTTTCCAGAATTTCGTTTTAAGGACAGAACGTAATATAGAGTTTACGAAAATAGTTTTTCTCGGACAAAACCTATTCTAATCCCTTCAAATCAACTCCACAACTAATCTAATCCTACCATACACCTTCTTAGGGTGTCATGGGTTCCTAATCACCATCAAGACCAAAGAATAACTTGGGAGTAATTATAGGATGACTATTAAGTATATAAAACCTTAAAATCAAGAAATAAATGGTATAAACTCCATAACATGCATAAAAGCTCCAAAAATGATAAGAAGCATATAAAAATGACAAGGAAACTTAAAAATAACAAGAATATGCTTACTAGTGCAAATGAAGAGGTGTAGGTAACAAAGGTTTATCTTAAATATCCTTGGTTTTTATTTCAAAACCATGAAAAAGGATATGATCTAAGTTGTTAAAACACTTGAAGTTGCCAAAAATTTTCTTGATCCCTTGGAGCTTGTATATGGCCGGTTCTTGAATGAGCAAGAGAGGAGAGGAAAATATTTTTTACACCTTTATAATATGAGAAGTATGTGTAATAATTTTTGAAGTGTAAGACTTTGTATCATGAGTTGAATTATTAGTAGACAAATGATAAGAGAAACCATACCATCAATTAAGACTTCCCTCCCCCCCTTGGCCGGTTTTGGGGGAGGGTTGTCTACCCATCATATTTTTTTTTTTCTCTTTAAAACTTGTAGATATTTGTGGAATAAAATGTAAGTTAAATAAATGTAGAGGTAAATGGTAATTTGTGGTACAAGTAAGTTTTTAGTAGCTCAAAATAGATTGTAATGAGGTGATAAAAATTGTAAAAATACTTTCCTTGTGAAAATCGGGTGATAAAATAATTATCGTAAAATTTTAAGAAAAACGACGTAATAATTAAACGTTAATGATTAAAATACCAAATAAATGTGAAACACTAGGAAAACTAAAAACATAGTTTTTATGAACTAGATGTAAGTTTAAAAATACCTCGGGATCATTTTTGAAAGTAATGGATTAAATATACAAAATAAAAAACTCACGCGATAAAAATTATTAAATATAAAAATTACGCGTATAAAGTGAAATGAAATGTCGTGAATGAACTTATGAGATGCACATGATGTCAATGAAATGTAGACTAATCATAGTCCATATGAAATGTACGTGATGTCAATGATCATGAATTCGCCGCTAAACCTCCAAGGTTACGCGAATTTGAAACAAGTAAACCAAGTTTACTATAAATGTTGAAATAATAAGACATGAATCGTGTCGAGAAATGATCTGAAAGTACGGATTGTCACATTCGCCCATCCAAAAAGGAATTCAGTCCCTGAATTCAATCGTTGTTAGGTCTACCGGGTTCAGGGTTTGATGTGGCAACTTTTCCATTCCCGAGCAAAACCCTCAAAAGACTTTATGGTAACCGATTTTTACTTAATCTCACAACTCATCAAACAAGAACTGTCATGAGATTAGGCTAAATCGGTTTAGGTAACAACTTGTTTCTAGCTCGATCTTTGCAACTCATCAAACAAGAACTGTCACGCGGATCAAACTGGAAACAAGTGGTTTGAAGAAAATCTTTTGAAAATTTGGCTCGATTACAGAATTGCTTACTCATATAAGACTACTACTCCCTTCATTGCATGATTCTTCCTGAATTAGACATAGGTGATCAGGCTATGTATAATTTAGGAGTAACTATGCAATGCTTGGACTAATCGACTCATATGTTTGTTTGGTGTTGGGTCGACTGTTGTTAAAATTGTGATGAACATCGAGGAGGAAAGACATGGAGAAGTGTCGTTAAAATGATAGTTAAGGTAAAAAGAAATAAAATCCTCGTAATTAATAACAAATCGGAATGAAAATGAAGTACGATAGATGAGGATATTTTACAACAAGTGGTTTAGCAAAAGTAGTACATCTTAGGTTATAAAGATTCGGACACGATGGAAAACATAAACTTAGTACGACATAGTACATAAGGAGAAATAAGCCTGTTAGTTTCCGAACTTCTTCAGTCTTCCGCGTCGTTGGTACCTTGACGAGCTCCTCCTCCGCCTTCTAACATATATACATTCCCATGAGCACCTTCGACTTGTTGACCTTGGTTTTGAGGACATTGACTTCGATAGTGTCCTTGCTCCCCACATCCGAAGCACGTAACTATAGTCTTGCCTCTACAATTCCTGGCATGGTGTCCTAGTTTTTGACACTTGTAGCACTTAACAGGACAAAGACCCGTGTGATGATACTTGCATCGATTACATAGTGGGTAGGTTCCAGCATAACCTCTGCCTTCTATTGGTGCAGCAACATAAACCATTGCAGTCTCTTGCCCTCTATTCTGTTGTTGATGATGGTTATTGTTACGGTTTTGGTTGTTGTTATTGTAACCTCCTTGGTCATTTTCCCATTTTCTTTTGTTGTGGTTGATTTGATTATCGTCGTTGTTGTTGTTGTTTTGGTTATTGTAGTAGTTGGTGCAGTTGTTGGGGTTGTTGTTGTTTTGGTTGGTGTTAGTGTACTTGCCTCTCTTCACTACCTGGGCCATGAGCTTTTGAGTCAATCGAATAGCTTCCTCAATCGTTTGCGGGTCAGAAGAAGTCACGTCACCTTGAATAATTTCAGGAAGTCCATCAATGAAAGCCTCCAGTAGTTTCTCATTATCTGAAACCATAGATGGGCATAACACGGCCAATTCTTGGAATCTCCGAATGTAAGTGTCAATATCATACCCAATAGTTTTTAGTTCATAGAACTCCGTCTCCAACTTTTTGATTTCCGTACGTGGACAAAACTTCTTAGTCACCAAAATCTTGAATTGCTCCCAAGTAAGTTTGAAAGCATTCTCCATTCCAATCGGTTGAGCATATGAATTCCACCACGACAATGCTCCATCGAGTAATGTACTTGTAGCATATTTGACCTTACTATCATCCGGACAGTTACAAAGCAAAAACACGGATTCCAACTTTTCAAACCATCGAACCATTGCTGTAGCTCCCTCGGTACCTCTAAATTTCGTGGGCTCACCACTCTTGAAGTCCTTGTACGAACATTTCTTAACTCCGGATCCTCCGACATTTCCAGTAGCAGCAGCTAGCCTAGCGACTTCAGCAGCAGCCGCGGCCTCAGCAGCAGCAACCACTGTTTCCCGTTCAACTCTTAAAGCATTAACAATGCTATCATTCACCAACTTTTGAATTGCTGCTTGGGTCATTTCAACTGTAGCTTTCTTCGGTGCCATATCTTCTTCAAAACAAGAGGAAATGTGAGACGTAGCAAAATTCGATGTTAATAATAAACGCTCCAAAGAAATGTGATAAGAATGATAAGTTTGAAGTTATTTTTCAAAATGATCGACGGGTTCCGAAAAGATGGGTTATGAGGTGTCGTAAGTACTTCAAATGTATGATGGTTTAGTGACTTAATGTGTGAATAAAGTGTAACTCGACATGTTAGTGGTGAAACAAGGGAGTGAAAGCGACTTCGTCCTATATAAAAGTTTATCTCGGCATTCGTCGTTATCGGTGATGAGTCAATTGATATAAAAATTGTGATAGGGAACGACAAGGAATTCTCCACGTTAGAGTATGGGGAAAAGATAATGGAATGGGCATTTAAGGGCATCCATGTGACAATCGATGTGAAATGAAAGTGAATAACTCGAAAAATGTACGTAAAAACCGCATGTAAAGTGAACATTCACTTATGATGAAATGATGAGATGCTATGATAATGTAGTTATAGTCTAGGGTCAATGATGCAACCTAGTTCTCTATAACTGAAGCTCTGATGCCAATCTGTCACACCCCCAAATTACCTGTTTTGCAGCGGAATGGAATTCCTGGGGATTGACTGTCATAGCATCACAATCACAGTTATGTTGAACGACCTAAAGTGTCGTTTAGAAAATACATCGTTTGATTTAATAAAATAATCAGAGTTTACAAAGTAGGTCCCAAATGAAAATCAACTTGTGCGGAAATAAGTTTGTTACAATTCAAACGATGTTTTAAAGTAAATAAAACCCAAGTGAGACGCGTCGTCATCACGACTCCATGATGTGTCCCAATGCGTGCCATGAGGTGAATACCTTAGATACCTGAGATAAAACATGCTAAAAGTGTCAACACAAAGGTTGAGTGAGTTCATAGAGTTTGTTTTGAAATTTAAAGCCTTTCAAAATCGTTTATGCCACAAAGGTATTGTAAATCATTGAAATGTAAAGACTTTTCAAATTCGTTTATGTAGCAAAGGCATTGTAAATCCACTCAGTTCCAAGTCTCGCCCATACAAAACTTGCAACCTGTGTGTTCACAACCCACTGCCAGAATGTGTGTAGTTTATGTTCCAAACATATGATGTCAAATGAATTCACAAAAATAGTGCATGACTCAATGTATCGAAATCGTTTATGCAGCAAAGGCATTGTGAATCCACTCAGTTCCAAGTCCCGCCCATACAAAACTTGCAACCTGTGTGTTCACAACCCACTGCCAGAATGTATAGTCAATGATAATCCCAAGACATTCAGCACAATGATAATCCCAAGACATTCAGCACAATGATAATCCCAAGACATTCAGCACAATGATAATCCCAAGACATTCAGCACAATGATAATCCCAAGACATTCAGCACAATGATAATCCCAAGACATTCAGCACAATGATGTATGATATAAGATATGACTTAAACATTAAGTTCAGTGAAGCATGTAGTTTGCAAATAGATATGAATGTCATAAAAGATGATGAGCATGTATCTCCCCCAAAACAGTTATGAAAACAAGTAAAGATAGGGGCTATGGAACTCAAGGTAATCCATAAAAGTTAATGTACTTGTGAAAGTAATTGAAAACAATTTGAGCATGTATCTCCCCCAAAAGTAATTCAAAACGTATAAAGGTAGGGGCTATGAAAACTCACTTGTTAAACAGGTGATGACAAGAGTGAGTACACTGAGGTATAATGTAATGCGTCAACCGAGACCTATTACGAATGATATGATATGTCATGTGTTGCAATGTAATGCTATGCATGCACTTCGTATGTTATTTATACCATTTACGGGTTTTTGAAAATATTACTCGTCGTCGAAATATACTCTTTTGACGTCTTGACCAACCAAAAATGACTTTACATGTTTTTACGTCAAAATGTCATCCTACAATGGTTTTATAATGATTTTTGGTGAAATTACCACTTTTCGTCGCAAAACAATGTCGTCGGAAAAACCATGAAATCAACAAAAATGACTCCGGAAAAGTAGTCATAAAACGGTGCACGTCGATCGTTAGAGAACGAACTCGACGGTTTTGGAAACTTTGTATCGATATCTAAAAGTTTCAGTTCAGGAGTTTTCGTTCAAAAGGTCTCGATCATAAAGATATCAAAGGCTAAAGATGGTGGTTTTTGTTAATTGTGTGCAGAAAATAAGTTTTGGCCAATGTTTGAACATCCGTAAATAATTCACCATAACTCCGCTTGACAAACGGCTTTTTGTTTTGAAAAAATATGGCCGATGAACTTGATTTTACTAGAAGACACTTTGTTATAAAAAGTTTTGCATCATGGTTAAAAACTGCCGCAAACATGGACGATATAGCCAATGAAATACTTGTTACGTCAAAAATAATATAATTTTCAGAAAATAATACTTACGGCAACTTTATGAAAACGGCTATATATTTGTCGTTTTAACTCCGTTTTCTACGTAAAATATGTCCTTAGCTTCGTATCGAAGTAAACTAATATATTTTTGACTAGTCGAAATAATTTGTGAAGCTTAAGGCTCGTTTTTGACCCGAAATATACAAAAACTGCATGCTGTCAATTTCAGAAAATAATAAGTTTCGTCGTCAAACTTTAAAAATTCACCACGGCTTCGTTATAACTCCGTTTTTATCCGTTCAAGCGGCCACGGATTCGTTTTAAAGTATATTTTCTAAAAATCAAGGCCAAAAGGTCGTACCATCAGTGGGTTTTTCCAGAATTTCGTTTTAAGGACAGAACGTAATATAGAGTTTACGAAAATAGTTTTTCTCGGACAAAACCTATTCTAATCCCTTCAAATCAACTCCACAACTAATCTAATCCTACCATACACCTTCTTAGGGTGTCATGGGTTCCTAATCACCATCAAGACCAAAGAATAACTTGGGAGTAATTATAGGATGACTATTAAGTATATAAAACCTTAAAATCAAGAAATAAATGGTATAAACTCCATAACATGCATAAAAGCTCCAAAAATGATAAGAAGCATATAAAAATGACAAGGAAACTTAAAAATAACAAGAATATGCTTACTAGTGCAAATGAAGAGGTGTAGGTAACAAAGGTTTATCTTAAATATCCTTGGTTTTTATTTCAAAACCATGAAAAAGGATATGATCTAAGTTGTTAAAACACTTGAAGTTGCCAAAAATTTTCTTGATCCCTTGGAGCTTGTATATGGCCGGTTCTTGAATGAGCAAGAGAGGAGAGGAAAATATTTTTTACACCTTTATAATATGAGAAGTATGTGTAATAATTTTTGAAGTGTAAGACTTTGTATCATGAGTTGAATTATTAGTAGACAAATGATAAGAGAAACCATACCATCAATTAAGACTTCCCTCCCCCCTTGGCCGGTTTTGGGGGAGGGTTGTCTACCCATCATATTTTTTTTTTTTCTCTTTAAAACTTGTAGATATTTGTGGAATAAAATGTAAGTTAAATAAATGTAGAGGTAAATGGTAATTTGTGGTACAAGTAAGTTTTTAGTAGCTCAAAATAGATTGTAATGAGGTGATAAAAATTGTAAAAATACTTTCCTTGTGAAAATCGGGTGATAAAATAATTATCGTAAAATTTTAAGAAAAACGACGTAATAATTAAACGTTAATGATTAAAATACCAAATAAATGTGAAACACTAGGAAAACTAAAAACATAGTTTTTATGAACTAGATGTAAGTTTAAAAATACCTCGGGATCATTTTTGAAAGTAATGGATTAAATATACAAAATAAAAAACTCACGCGATAAAAATTATTAAATATAAAAATTACGCGTATAAAGTGAAATGAAATGTCGTGAATGAACTTATGAGATGCACATGATGTCAATGAAATGTAGACTAATCATAGTCCATATGAAATGTACGTGATGTCAATGATCATGAATTCGCCGCTAAACCTCCAAGGTTACGCGAATTTGAAACAAGTAAACCAAGTTTACTATAAATGTTGAAATAATAAGACATGAATCGTGTCGAGAAATGATCTGAAAGTACGGATTGTCACAATATAAATTAAGCAAACTCAACATACCTCGTATATGGTCTCAAAATGACGCGAAGGCCAAGTTCTAAAGTTTACAAGCTACCGGCACACTCATAATTTGGTGGATTTGGGTAAATAAGTGGAAACAGATAAGGTTAATCTCACTATAAAATATCAAGGGTTATAATGTGCTCTGCTAAGTTCTAATTTAGTTAGGTTAAGAAAAACATGTCAAAATTTTAAAAATGGCATAATTTTTCAAAATAAACTAGAAAAATGAGGGCAAATAGTTCAAGTAATAAACTATACAGTGATTGACACCCCTAGACCAGTCCTCTTTACCGACAGATACGGGTCAAGAATGCTAATGAGGTTGTGCAAGCTATAAAAGTTCATTGATGGTACACTCAAGATGGTTGAAGAAGAATTGAACTCAAGGGTGAAGGAAATCAAACTTGACTTGAAGCCGTGGAACAAAACAAGATTCTGGTATGAACAGGATTTGAAGAGGTGTGAAGAGTTCATTGCTGCGATAGGACGAAGACTTAAGACGAGAAAGATCTTCCGCAGCCTTGAAAGTTTTGTGGGTGGTAGATTACGTGAAGGTCATTACAAGCTACTGCAAAGAACTGAATGAAGACATCTTCCTGTAGTAGTTTTGTTATGTATTAAGATCTATGTAATGTGGTGATTGTACTATGAAAAATTATAACTATAATGTATATAGTAGTGATAGGTTATGGATTGTAGTTCCCCTTTAGTCTAAAAGGGAACTTAGGAGTAGTCCACATCAGATCAAATAAAACCGGACACATTTTTTCTCCAACAAGTTTTGTTTCTTACATATTTAAATCACTTGAGATCCAAAATCTCAAAGGATTTGAAATTTTTGATCGGGGGAGAAAATGTGATATAAATATGTAATCTGATAAAAGGTGACCAATTTGTCTCAAAGTGCATACTGCTCTCTAATATGTGCTAAACTCTTTTCGAATCTCGAAGCACATATTGAGGGGGAGCATCTTCAAAAGAAAATAAACTATCAAGGTACAAAGATTTCTAAGTTTCAACATAAAGTACCTTGATTGTTTTTCTAAATGGTTTCTTAATGGCAGTGTAATCGTGGAAGTACTTCAAAACCTCTTTCCTCTATGTGTAAAATGATTTCAAATATCCTACGCACATATTGAGGGGGAGAGTTTACCAAAGATATTCAAATGGATTTTCTAAGGAAATTGTGATCAAGAAATTATTTCAAAGAACTCTTGCCTCCATGTGCTAAAAAATTTCACGATAATATGTACATGTTGAGGGAGAGCATTTCTAAATGATCAAGACAATTAAGGTACAAAATGCTTTGATATTATATCACAAGTACCTTGATTGATTTTCCAAATGATTTTTCAATTGGTTTCAAGGAAGAATGAACAATACCAAAAGACCGACCAACTTACTTTATGCATGGTGTTATAAGGATGGTTAGGTTAGGTATTCGTTCCCACGATCCCACCAGGGCCGGAGGTATCTACCCAGGGACAATCCACTAGATAGTGTAGAAGTCCTTAGGTATGATGAAAAAAAGGAGAAAAGTAAGAAATGGGAAAAGTGCGGACTGAGACAGAGCTAGAACTGGAATAAACCCAACAATGTTCTAGTTATGAAGTCTCGGTAAGCACTGAAGGGGTTGAAGAATGAAAAAGAAATGAATGTGAAAAGGGGTGAAAAGAAATAGCCCTCCAATAATTCAACCTTAGGGCAGAAACCAAGTTCAATTCATATGCTACTGGCTGTTACCTAGGTAACACCGGTACTGAAGACAAGACGTCATGGACCTAATGATGCACTGCACTACATCTTCTCAAGCTACTCAAGTTCCTCTTAAAAGGACTTGTTTCATTCTCACGGGGAACCTACATTATCTATCGACTTTCTCTTAGAGATGGTTGATATTGAAGAAGGAGACCCTCTCCCTAGTCTCCGGCATAGGAACCAAATGTGCACTATTAAGTCTAGAGCCATGAGATCATCAATAAATCTCATTAGGACACAATCAATGATGGCTCACTGTTTCACACAATGTGGAAAGTGAGAATATATCTTATGAGTCCTACGCATTATCCTTGTGGTATTGCCAGAACATCTGAGTGATATGCCAACATACTCACAATGAAGATGGAAAGCCTTCTAGAGCCAACATCAAGCAAGCTCTTGGTAGGTGGCATGTGAGATCTATCCAATAGATCAACCATGTGACAACTGAACAGAAACAATTGAGCGATTCAAAATTATGAATCAATCCTGGTTCAGGTAATGGATTGACGGATACCTTTGAAAAACCTATCGTTGTGCTTAAAACTCTTTTCTCTAGCACATCGACTGTGTGATGGATCTAAACACACACCTTGTGTTAGTGATACTTTGATATATATTATTAAGCACGCGGAATATACTTAGTAATACTAGAAGATGATTTATATGATGTAATGTAAGTGAGAACAGTTTAACACTAAGCTTCAATATTATTAAGAAATAATACGAGTGATCTTGCTTATCACTAGGGTTACACCTTGAAACTTATACGAATGATACGTATACTAAGAAATGACCTAGGATCTCCTTTTATAGCACAAGGAGTCCTTTACAAGATAAGTATAATCCTAACAATATAGAATATACACAAGATATTTTCTATACTTATCAATATACGAATACATAACAATTATCCTAATAGCAGTGGTAATAATGTACTGGCAGTGGTAATGAGTTTCCACTGCTAGTGTAATCTTTAGCAGTGTCTTCCACAAGACTATCAGTGGTAACTGTTAGTATTATTCCCAACAATCCTCCCCTAAACTTATGATTTCTCTGCAAATCAATAAGTTTCTTCAATCTTCATTATCTGCAAGGATTTCGGAATTCTTCCAAACACTTCACTTTCTTCTTAACGCCTGAATAGCTCTTGAACATTGATCTTGAAGCCTATGTAGCAAAGCTTTGACCTTCTCAGTATCTTCATGGACTCTTATAGTTGTACACAACATCATAGTGAGAGTTCTAGCTTTGAGTGGGTATTCTTTCTCAGCAAACATGAATGCATCCACTCCATCTGATGTAGAAACATGATGAACTTCACATGAATCATAGTAAGTCCATGTAGTACCAGGACATGAACATGAAAATTTCCAGAAATCATCATTTGCATCTGGTTCATAGAGCCTTCTAAGATTTATCCATAACTGCATTTCCTTCCTATCTTTAAGATTTTTAGCATCAAACCTTTCTTGAACTAATCTCCATAATGTATTAAGATCTTCTCTGTCACATGCTTTGATAAGTTCTTCAAAATGTATGAATGATGAAGTTTCACCACCTAGCCTTGTAATCTTCCATGTTGGAGCAAAATTGCTATCAGTGTAAACTTCCCAGTCAACAATAGGATGTCTGATTTGCAGTGGTTCTGGATAAAAATCTTCTTCTTCTATCAATATCATTTCAGTCAGCTGTTCTTCAGTGAATTTCTCAGTTGGAACTTCTTGTTTTTCAGCAAACTTTGTCTTCTTAAATGTCTGAGAATCACTTTCTTTGGCCTTTCTTTTCAGATTAGGATACCTTCTTTCTTCTTCTTTAGAGTCCATTGGAATGAAATCTTTATCTTGTCTTTGAACTCTATAGTAGATACCTTCAACTTGATCATCAGGCATTCCTTTGAATTGATGTCTTTTCCAGCCACCAACATTGCAACAATAAGTCTTCATGTATGCAATAACTTGTGCCTTAGTTGGTTGCCTTGGTTTCTTTTGACCTTTTCTGACTAAACTGATTACATCTTGAAGTGCTTGGCTATTCTTCATCTGAATAAAATCCTTCAACTGTGTAGTTCTTTGTTCTTCAGTTAAAGACTTATCTGCTATAAGGTCAATTGCTTTCTTCTTGATCACTGGATCATTAGCAATCAAGAAATCAATCTCTTGGTCTGTAGGTACATAGCTAAATTCTGGAGTCTTTTCTCTAAGTATTGTAGTTGGAGCAGTGGAAACTGGATCTTCAGTGGTTTCCATTCTGTCCAGCCTTTTAGCCTCCATAAAGCTAGCAATCTCCAATTCATCAAGCTTTTTCTTTGCTGCAACTTCATCTTCATTAATCTTTCTTGCAACTTCAGCATCATGAGCAATCTGAGCTTGTTCTTTCTATGAAATCTTTCTTCTTGTCTGCTCCTTGCTTTGCATAATAGTTTTACCTTTTTCTTTCTTTTGCTTTTCAATTTCTTCACTTGCAGTGGTAGTATCTTGTCCAGCAGTGGGAACTATTGGCTCTGCAGTGGCAATTGTAACAGTGGTAAAATCTGCAGTTGCAGTTGCATCAGTGAAAATTGTTGCTTGATCTGATTGCTGTTGAGGATCTTCTTGAGTATCAGCTCCCTCAGTACCTTTACTTGTAACACCTTCATCTCCAAAATCAATTCTCCTCCCCTTGGTTTCAGCATCTGTTTTCCTCCCCTGTTTGGGAGAATTCCCAAAATCTTCACTGAAAGCTTCTGAGTCACCATTATGAGGTGAGGATGGAGATGATATCACAATCTTTTCAGTTTTTCTTTGCTTCAACCCCTGCAACTCTTCCTTCAAGGTCTGAATCTCTTCTTTCAACTGTGTGAGATCCTTGACATGTTGATCCTGCAGTTGTGCCAAGTCTTTCTCCAGAGATTCAACCTGCTTAGCTAATTTTGTACAAAGTGCCATCAAATCCATAGGTTGCCCACTGCCCTCAACACTTCCAACTGTGTGACCTGTTGGGAGAGGTGAATCATTGGGCATTGGCTCAGGTTCCTTCCTAGTTGGACTAGATGGAAGCCTGGAACCACTACTGCTTGTTCCTAAACCAAAAGGATCAGGGACATGATGTGTTGTAATGAGAGAAGTTGGCTGTTTTGACCTCCTCTCATAGGTGTGAGAAACTAGTGGAGTATAATCAATGTTTGGAACAGTGATTATTGGTGAATTTTGTACCTGTGAAATCTTTGCAAGCATTTGAGGAAAAAGTGGTGTGATAGTCCTATTGCCATCTTTGTTCATGTTTTGAAAAACTTTAGGCTTAAGGCAACGGATTTTATAAACTCTTGTATGGGGTTGCAGTTGAAAGTCATTTAACACTGCTTGCACAAACCTTGGATACATCAAAATTTTTGTTGAACTCTTTACATTGCCTTGCATACTTGTGAAAATATAGTTTGACCAATTAAAAATCCTATCAGTGGCTAGACAAACCAAAGGGTAAGCCATTATTGAACTGAATTGTTCATAAGAGGTTTTATTAGGACTTAGGAAATGTAAAAGAGTATGTATCAAAAATCTCCAATGAGGACAGAAACCACTCTTTTTGAAAGTAGCCTTTTTGTCGGTGGTATCATACCCCATGGATGAAAGATGTGTATGAATTTCTGGCATGGGTAATGTGATGATACCATTGAGATCATCCAATTGGAGAATTCTCCTCAAGGATGCCTCAGTAACATCAATGGTTACCCCATCCATAGTGGCTCTAAGAGCATCTACTGTTTCATGTGTATCTCTATTTTCAATGGTTATGGACTGAACAGAAGTCCAAAACTGTTTGATTTGAGAGATATAGATTGTGGGATTTAGAAGTAAAGCATACCTTATATGGGTAGTGTTTAGAAAGTCCACAATCGGATGAAAAACAGGGCCACTCTTCTCGTTTGACTTTTTCAAGTAGGCCACTCGGTTGTGCTCATCTGCAAAAGTGATAGGTGCCATAGAATCTTTTGATGAAAAATAGATTGTGTCAGTATAAATGGTATAAAGAACTCTCCAATTGAGAGAAAGATATATAGTGGTAGGGTTTAAGATTTTTGCTCAAGAAAGATTATCTAAAGAAATAATTTATCTTTAGAGGATAAATATCAATTAGGAAAGTAGATAATCTTCTAAAAATTTACCCTATATATATGGAAAGCAATTTCTCTTCAACGGCTAGTAAAAAAATAGTTACTGACACAACAGTTGTAACGGCTAGATCAACAGTGGTAAAAATAACACTGTCAGTGGAAACTGTGAACTAGCAGTGGTAATATTTCACAAATATTTTCAAAGAGCAGTGGTAAAGAAAAACATATGAAAATTGAACTGCTCTTTATCATAGTTTTTAGCAAACTACCAACTATCAACGGATTTGATATGTCTTTACCATGAGCCGTTTGCTATGGACTAGCCAACTCTTAATTATAAAGGATATGGTGAGTTGATAACCATATAGTTTTTGGTAAACTATCAACCATAAACGGATTTGTCAAGTCTTTACCAGTAGCCGTATGCTCTGGACTAGTTGATTCTTATGTGGATTAGACATGGTGAATCAATAACCATTTGTTGTGTGTCTCAGATACACACCTTTTATGATCAACTCCCATTCAAGATTGGTTATGTACTTGCATGTGTTATCATAATAAAAATATGAATAACCAATTTGGTTTAACCAAAGATACTTGTAACCAAGCCACTATCTATAAATATCTTCCCAAAGTCAACCCGATAATATCTATATTTACTCTTCAACCTACCAAAATAGGAAAAAGTAAATATATTTTCTTTAATGAACTCTTGTGATCAACTTTGCCTATATAAAGGGGCTCGACACATCATAATCTTTATCAAAAACCCATTCTAACTCACAAAATCCCTAAACATCACCATGAGCAATCCTTCCAATATCATTGATATCTCCTCTGATTTAGAGACAGAGTTTGTGGTTGCTTCTGAGTCATCTTCAGAGGCATCAGGGTGGGCAGGTTACTTTCCACCCTGTGCTACAAGCTCTTCTTCCAAGAAGCCACCAAATAAGACTGCCAATCCTGCACCTGCTGCCAGACCTGCACCTTCTCTTGAGTTTTACTCCAGTTCATCAGATGATGATGTTGATGATGAAACCTATTCCTTGTCCAAAGAGTTGCCAAGGGCTCTGACAGAAGCATTGAAGACAGCTCTCTCAAACATGAAGCAGATAAGTATACCAGAGAAGCCTGCAAGACTACCAAGGCCTCCTCTACAAGTTCTTGATCTTGCCTGTCTAAGAATGCAGTCAACCTTTGAAAACAAGAGGAAGAGAGCACAGAAGAACAAGCATGACTATGAAGGTAAGGGCAAGAAGCCAATGGAGTAGCTGGTGTAGGATGTAGGGATGTAGGATGTGTTAGATTGTTATCTTTTGTGTTTTGATTGTGGTTGTTGACACTCTCTCTCTTGGATGTAATGAATCTTTTATATGGAATGAAATTTCTCAGATTTACTTTTTCCACTGTGAGAGTAACTTTTTCCACTGCTTGCATTATAGTTTCCACTGTTAGGCTTAATTTCTGCATAAAAACTAGTGGACAACTAAAAATACAAGCACTAAACAACAACAACTTCAATGTATACAAGTAATCCATCAAACATGTATAACACACACATAAACCACACACTGAAGGTATTGTTAAGGATAGCAGTGGTTAGAAAATAACCAGAAGTGAATTCAAAAGTATGCTAGCAGTGGTTAGAACAGTACTTAACCACCCAGTCACCAAGTCAACTCCAAGTCATTAATCCGTCCACCAAAGTCAAAGACTTCATTTACTTCTCAACAACTTATACCTTCCCCTCATTTACTTACTGAATCCAACTTAACCTGTATTTAAGAACCAATATCTCACAAACCACTCATATCACACATACTCCAAAAATACTTCTCTCTCAAAAACTTACTTCTTTCCAAAATTTACCATGAGTCATTCCAACCCAATCAATTTCTCATCTGACAGTTCATCTGCTGATAGTGTTTAGGATGAAAGTGTTTGGCATTATGTTCTGAACAATCCAGGTAGAACTAAGAGAGAGGTGTTTGAAGAGGTTGCTTCAAGAAAGAGAAATCATTTGGCTATGAGCACTACCCCTTTAGTTGCTGGTCCATCATCACTCCAACCAATGCCTCAAGATGCTATCAAGGAAGGCAGCTCAGACATCAGTTCCTATGTGTCTCCTTATGAAGATTCTGATGATGAAACAGCTTCTAGAGCCCTTGTGATTCCACCCCTTGCAACAGTGCTTCCACCCGAAGAGCTACAAGCACCACCTTCTCAACCATTGTTGACAGCTCCACTACCAGAGCGTCCTTCATCATATTCACCACCTGTTGGAGGAATAGTGATGGGGCTAGCATGCCCCAAGGTGTAGAAGGTGCTTGAAAGGCGAATGGCGCCCAAAGAGATGCCAGAGTGGGCCTTTCCTAAGAAGCCTTAGGTGGTAGTTGGTGGTTAGGTTGGGGTTGGATTGAGGTAGGATGTGAAGCTTGTGTCTGTAGTAGGTTGTTGTGTATGGTTTCAGTTTTTCCTGTTATTTAATGATGTTGGTTGTCTGAACATGATGGATGTACCCTCTGCACCATGTGTGCAGATTTTTTTAATAATAATAATAATCCATGCTTATCTTTTGCTTAAGATTTCTTGCATCATTCTGGTTGTCATGAATTACTCATTTACCAGTGACATTACTATTAACTTCACCTCCAAAGCTGACATACTGTCCATCATAATGTTCAAAATCTGAGAGATAGGACTTGTTGCCAGTCATGTGCCTTGAACATCCACTATCTGTGTAGCCTTAATATGATCTTTTTGTCCTTGGATGTTCCTGCACATATAAGAAAGGAGTTAGTTTCCTTTGGGGACCCAAGCCATGATTGACTTGGATCTGCCTCGTGTTTCAATGTAGTTATACCTATCAAAGGTCATTGATACACCATTAGGATTGGTTGATGAGATAATTCCTCTAGGTTTCCATTCCCAACGTGCTGAGGCCTTCACAACATTTCCCATGTTACCCCTGGTCTTGTTTACAGCCCTTGCAGTGGGAACTTTTGGTTGAGCAGTGGTAATTGCTGGTTTAGATTTATGTACCCACTGTTGGTTATTTTGAACCCTTTTAGTTTGAAAAGACCTTTTCCCTGTTTGTGCAGATTTTGCAAAATTTTTTTTGGGCTTTGCACTTGCAACAGGTGATTTAGGGTGAGCAGTGTTAACAGTTTTAGCAGTGGCAAGAGTTTTAAGACCACTTCTTAATTGAACTGCTCTTGGAATCATTTTGCTGTGTGAATTAGGGTGTAAATTGTTTTGAAACCTGTTTGTCTCCACCCTTTTATTCCCATGGACTTCCCTTCTCCCAAAATGATAGTCACAATTAGCATGTAAATGATAAAAGCTACCACAGATATAACATGTTTTATTGTACATCACAAAATCACTACCTAGTTGTTGAGATTTAACATGATTCCAACTCCTCTGGTTACCCCTAGGAGCTGATGACTTGTTCCTATACATCTTAGCATACCTTACAGTTGATCTAGGTTTATTAGCTTGTTTCCTAGGTTCCTCTGTAATAGTATTTACAACTTTTGGGATAGAAGCCTCTACATTCTTTTTAACATTCTCATCTACAACAGATGAGTCACTTGCACTTTCAAAAACATCAGTTTCATGCTTAAACTGTTCCTCAGTTTTCACAAATGTGTTCTTTAGAGGACCATATTCACGTTCAAGTTCCTGAAACTCTTCTAAGCCTGTATGAGCTAAATCTATGTCTGGAGGTGATGGAACACCCGTTAGTGGTGGAGGAACAATATTGTATCCCATACCAGACTTGACTTTACTAGTAATTTGAGCATTCCAAATTTTATCAATTGACTTAGACTAATAATAACAGGTGTCTACAATTAAATTGACATTTTCATTAATCTTTTTAAGTTTCTCAAACTCTTCTTTTAGTGCCTCATTCACTGTTGTCTTATGATCTAACTCTCTTCTAAGAATAATCATATCATCATTATATTTTGACTCATTTTCTCTATAATGCTCTAATTGTTTCTCTAAAACAGCTATGCCTCTTCTAAGATTTGACACAGTATAATTAGCAGCATGTAACTCTGTTCTTTCCTTGTCAAATAAATCACTAAGCCTTTCACATTCCCTAGAAGCCCTACATGATTTAGAACAACTTTCAAAGTTTTGTACCTCAAAATCAGAGAAAGCCATGAGAGCATGTTCTGTAGCCATAAAAACAGCATCTGAAGGTTGTTCCTCTTGATCATCAGCCATGAAACTCCAATCATAGCTCACACCATCAATTGCCAGCATTGCCTTTGGTTCTTCCATAGTTGGTTCTTTCTTTTGCTTGTACCAAGTGGACCTGTTGTTGTCCTACTTTCTTGGTCTTCTGCATTCTCTAGCAAAATGCCCCAACTTGTGACAATTGAAACACTCTACTTTCTTTTTATCAAACCCTGTAGTTTCACTACCATTGATGTGAATTGGCTTGCAAGTATTCTTGTAGAATTTCCTAGCCCTCATGCTAAGAAGAGCTATTTGCCATTTTATGTCCATCTCCTCCAAGTCATCTTCATCAATTTGCTCTATGTCTTCATGAGTTAATATAGAGCCATTAACTTGAGTGGAGATAAAAGCATAAAAGGTAGGATCTCCAATACCAGCAACCTTCTTCTTTGAACCTGCAGTGGTAACCATAGCATTACCAGTTGAAACAGTAGAACCAGCAGTGGCAAAATCATCATCACAGTCATCTTCAGAATCATCACTGTCGACCGAGGTTGACAACAATGCCAAGCTGCTAGAGCTTGTACCAAGCTTCCCTGCCTTCTTCAATCTTTGTTCAATGAGTTTGAAGTTGTTGTAAAGATCATTGAGCTTCATAGTTTCAATCTCTGGTTTATTTTCCCAGACTGTAACATTTGTATGAAACTCAGAAGGCAAACTTCTTAGAAACTTCAGATTGAGATCTTCCTTATCCACCTCAATTCCAAACACAGTCAACTGAGTGACAATCTTCTGGAGTTTGGTGAAGATGTTGTCAAGTGATTCATTGCTTGAAGCAGAGAAGTTTTCATAACTTTGCTTCAACAATGTCTTTTGTGTCTTCTTTGTAGCATCATTGCCACCAAACACTGAGAAAATCTCTTCAAAAAGTTCTTTTGATGTCTGGAATTTGCTGAAAGCAATGATCTGGTCTCTAGGAAGAGTCATTAGTAACAAACTTATGGCCTTCATGTCATTCTTCTTCTTTGCTCTTTCATCATTAGTTTCTGGTGCAGTAACTGTTACAACTTCTGTGTCACCAACTTACTCAGTCTTCTTCTGAGACTGGAAGGAATTACCATTTAAAATGATCTCCCATAGTGCATAGTCTTGTATGAGAAAGTATTGCTCAATCAATATCCTCCACATCTCAAACTCATTAAGTTTGAGCTTAGGAAGCCTTGGAGCAGAGTTGGACTGGTTGTTTTCCATCTCCATTGATTTGAGTGAGTAGGTTAAGCTTATTCCTTGGGTCTTCTAAATCAAAATATCATAACCTTGCTTTGATACCACTTGATGGATCTAAACACACACCTTGTGTTAGTGATACTTTGATATATATTAATAAGCACGCGGAATATACTTAGTAATACTAGAAGATGGTTTATATTATGTAATGTAAGTGAGAACAGTTTAACACTAAGCTTCAATATTATTAAGAAATAATACGAGTGATCTTGCTTATCACTAAGGTTACACCTTGAAGCTTATATGAATGATACGTATACTAAGCAATGACCTAGGATCTCCTTTTATAGCACAAGGAGTCCTTTACAAGATAAGTATAATCCTAACAATATAGAATATACACAAGATCTTTTCTATACTTATCAATATACAAATACATAACAATTATCCTAACAGCAGTGGTAATAATGTACTGGCAGTGGTAATGAGTTTCCACTGCTAGTGTAATCTTTAGCAGTGTCTTCCACAAGACTATCAGTGGTAACTGTTAGTATTATTCCCAACAATGTGTATTAATATTTCAAAAATAAAAGGTGTCTATGATTGATAATTGATTTTCCTTAAAAGCTTCGTTGTGTTGCAAAAACACTTTATATTGAGCAGTACACGATTGCTTTTCAAATCTTTTTTTATCAATCAGTGAATCTCAATTCGCTGGTTCACTCACTCCGTGTTGTCTTCTTTGAGACGTTCCGGTTTGAGAACAGCTAGAGCAGCTGCGAAACCCTGTCAAGGAGATTCTTCGGAATTATACCTGATCACAGGCAGTACTTGTACTGATCAACGGGGAACCGTGGGCCGTGTACCTCAATTCAACGAAAGTGTTCAAACATACTTTTCGTGCGCTTTATTGCTAACTGTTGTGTGCAGGTACACCCAACGTCTGCAGTTGATCAGAATTGAGAGGTCAATCCATAGCCGCATGCTCACACAACACATTCATCTCTAAAGAAATCATGATAAATGCATCAACGACTCTGATATTCTCACTCCATGCTTCTGCTACGCTGCTACAAATATCATGAATCAACTAAAGCTTCCGCTACTCAGATGAGAAGAAATCATAATCCAGAATGTGAGCATGTCGGTCCATTTGTCACAATATCACATGAAGGCAACACAACAAAGGGTGATGCTGAGATCAAGTGTGGCTGATGATCTCAAAGAAAGCTCGAAGGTCATCAAGATGTGGATCAACTCTATAACCTTCACTTATTGTACAAAGTAGTTGGT
Organism: Chrysanthemum seticuspe; assembly: GCA_019973895.1. NCBI lineage: Eukaryota > Viridiplantae > Streptophyta > Magnoliopsida > Asterales > Asteraceae > Chrysanthemum > Chrysanthemum seticuspe. Next base: position 67,988,697 of record BPTQ01000004.1, on the reverse strand, counting down.
CTATGAAGAAATCACCACAATAACACAAAGATTGAATATTTTGATGAATTCAAGTCTACGAGCTCAAGACTGAAAATTAAATAGAATGCTAAGATGTAAAATGTAAATCATGGGGTGACCTCCCTTAGGGGGAGATTGTTAGGAATTGGAAATTCCATAGTGAAGTATCGGTCACCCCAAATATAATCTATCATAAGTTAGCTCGTAGACATATCATTTATTACATTATTTATTAGTTAGTTATTAGCGTATTTTAGTCTAGTGCATCACCGTGGAGGAAGGACGGGTCTTTACCCATTGTATGCCTGATCCACAGCCCGAAGGAGGGCGTAATACTATGTATAAATAGCCCTCTCCTCCTAAGGGAGAGGGTTGGATGTTCATTGAGTAATCTAACCTTCCATTTGTTTTATCTCCCTAGAACACTCCACTTTCTCTCTCTAAAACCATATATTCATACGTCCCATATTTGTCAAGGTTTGATGTGTTTATGAAATCCAATATGTTACACCATGTATCAACTGCCCCAGTAGGCAGTCTATCAACCCATCTTTTTGCAGCTCCAGTGAGTGTGATAGGAAGACTCGGAGCATAACCGCATCCTTCGAGACTCCTGATATATTAAACAGGCTAGTAATGTATTCCACATTTTCAATGTGCTCGTGAGCATCATCTGTAATATTTCGAAAAGGATTTGTTCTTAATTCCCTTATGAATTGCAGTTTTATCTCGAAATCAATATCTTCCCCAATTGCTGGCCTAACGAGCCCCGGCCTTTGTTCATCTCGAGTCATAGCAAGATACTCCTCGAGAGTGAGGTTATCAATGTTCACAACTACCATGGTACCTAAAACTTAAAGGAAATCGTGAGAAAACAAACATTTAAAATAAAAAAAATAAAAGACTTCACAAAAATACTAATATAACTCTTCGGCAGCAGCGCCAAAAACTTGATGCAGGATTTCTGACCAGGTTTTAATAATAGTCTCGTTTACCTATGGTCCACCTTATGCACTCACGGGCAGTGTACCCGGTCGTGTGTAGTGTAGTAATTGGTAAAACCGAGGTCGTCCCAAGAGCTATGTGAGCGGATTCTATATTAAGTATATGTGTCACTGGTTTTAACTGGGTTGAGGTAGAAATGATTAATTAACTAAGAAATAAGAAATAAAAAATAAAAGCGTAAAATAAAGAGAGGTTGTGATCAATAGAGAGAAAGTGTGCTAACCTAATTACTCATCCTATCGTGTAATGTTCATGTTTTATTACTTCCAATTGAGTCAAGTGGGGGTTTAAGTCGCTAGGACAACATTTGGTCAATTCGTCCTAACCTATCAACAAAGGCTCCTACCCGACGTAAAAAGTTACCCCTCGGGAGTCGAGTGGTTTTTAGTCGCCTAAGCCAAGTCATTAAGTACCCTACATGCAAGATTCGAAATAATGAGTAGCCGGGCGCTAGCATCTTAGACACTCATCCTTAACTTCTTAAGTTCATCCCGACGACCGGTGATCATTTGGTCAGTTCGAACAAGCGAGGAAGGGTCGTCAGTTGGTCAATTCTTATCCTTCCCAACTCTACCTAACTACTTAGGGTCAGTTGGTCAATTCTCCTAAGAAACTAGATACGGTCGCATTTCAAAACTACCGAAGCTAGGGTAATTACCAACGAAGTATGCATGCATACACTAGAAACAATTATACGGAAGCATGAAAACATAAACAATACATTCAAGGAATCATAACTAGGCTAGCACCAAAGGTGCTTAGCCGATCATATTAAAAGAAACAATGAATTCGATGTTTAACATAATGAAAGACATGATTTTAAAGTAAAAGATAGAATTATCGCTAATGCTTATCGATATGGAGTGATTCCTCCCTTGGAGATGGCTCCGTATGCTCCGAATGATCTGCCTTTGGAACCCTCTTCACGTCCTCTGACTTTGAGTTGTGAGTGAATGATGTGAAATGCAGAAATTAGGGATTGTATTTATAGGCACGATCCTGGTTACAGCGTAACTTGAGTTGAGAGTTACGCCGTAACTTCATTAATCCTCCAAATAGTACTCTCGTTAAGTAGATTACGGCGTAATACTTGGGAAAGGTTACGCCGTATCTTCAATACAGAACTCTTTTGGGTGGACTATGACGTAATGCTTGTGAGGAGTTACGGTGCAGTTGATGAAGGCGCAAAACATTTCTTGGCCTAGATGATTACGGCGTATCCTTAGTTGGGAGTTACGCCGTAATTGCTGTTGAGTAGGCAATCCAAGATAAAGTACTAGCTAAGGCGTAATGTGAGAGAATAAGTTACGCCGTAGCTTCTTCATGAGTAGCATACTATCATAAACCGTTAGAAAAATCTCCAAATCCACTTCTCTGAAGCTCCATTGCTAATAATTTACCTGAAAGTGAAATATAAAGGAATACAAGCGTAAATCCATATAAATAATATAAAATACGAGCATTATCGGGGGAAATTGACACTTAAAAGTCAGGACTATTTGATGTTATCACATATCACCAACATCCATATCTACCACATCTACCACGTCACAAATCACCTCTTGGTGTAATATTTTCACCGTGTTAAAACCCTTTACCCAAAAAAAATCACATCTTGGTGCCACAGTCTTCCCTACTAACTTACTGATAAAAATAGGAATCCTACACATTATTTTTTCCTCTGATCGAACAAAGCTTCGTTGGTAACTTGAAGTGACCGACTAACTCCTTTGAAATGAAATGTTCACTTCTACAATTGTTCAGAATTACACCATAAACTTTAGAGTAGTGATTGGCATGCCTAATTTTATGCCTAACAAACATCAATATACACTTGGCAAGATCAATGGTAGTTTTGAAGAGAGAGAAATTATGGAATCCATATGTCAATCAATGAATGCATTAGGCACAAAATTAGGCATATAAGTTAGTCATCTAAATCATTTCCCTAAACTTTAAGGTAAATCACATAAAAAGTATCACATTTAAGGTTAATTTAAATTTTAGGTACTCAACTTTTTTTCCTCAACTTAAGGTATGAAAGTTATTTCTTATGCAATGCAAGGTTTTTTCAACTTTTCACAAGCGATTATCGGTCATAATTTTAGCCAAAATTTCTTTTATGCATACTTATAACGATACATCATATTATTTAACCATTTCAACTAAAAAAAATGGCCGGTAACATCTCTCGAAAAGTCGAAAAAACCTTCGCAAATAACTTGGATACCTTAAATTGAAATAAAGTTGAGTAACTAAAATTTAGATTGACCTTAAATGAAATACCTTTTTGTGTGATTTGCCCTAAACTTTACCTTTGATTAAGCACTTGGACTGATATTTTTCTTCTTCTTCTAGATGATTAGTCCCCCATCTTTCTCTCCTCTCATTCTTCAACCCTCCTGGTACTGAACAAGGAATGGTTGTACGCACAATTGTCTCTAATTTTTTTTTATGGTTGGACGAATTGTTCGACCCTCATGTTTGTTACCCTCGCGATTCTTGTTGATTGATGAGCCACCTACAATCATGGAACATAGTTCTTCAACGATAGTGGATATCCTCTCAAGTTTGGTCATGGATTGGGTCAAAGCATGACCCATATAGTTTTCAAACCATACCCAGCAACAATATTTGTTTTCGACACATTTACACCATTCACCATCAACATACAAATGCCAATTGACGCAGAACGCGAAAACGAAAAAAAATAAAAATTGATAACCTAATTTAATGCAATGAGGATGAAACCTCAAAACGGAAACTCTAATAAACAAATATCAAAAGATAATTTACAATGAAACAGAAACTGGGTAGTAAGTTATTTTTTCTTACCAAGACTCGTAAATAAACTAAAATATCAATTTAAAAATTCCCAAACAATAATTCACTCTAAAAACGAACTAAATAAAACAAAGAACAAAAACACAAATTTAATTAGGTGATCCGGTTGAGCTAGATTTTCAACCAACAGTTGTGTCTTCACCCTTAAATATTCTTTTTCTCCTTACCTTTCCAAATTTCAATTGCTTCGTTAACACTTCGGTAAGTTTTTCAATTTTATCTTCGATCTTGCACTCAAGCTTTTCCTCATCAGTTAGTCTAAAATATACATAAGAATTCTAAAGTTTTATAACTTTTTCATTTGTGTTGTGAATCACTTCATTGGATATATTTTCGATGGATATTTTTTTTTTCTTTCTTTTTTTCTTTTTTTTCTTTCTTTGTTAAATAACCGGACATTATTTAGAAGAAATGTTCTTATCTTTCTTTCAGCTCAAACAAAATATATAATGCATTTCATATAATTACATGACATTCCCTTTAATTTAGTTAATCAAACAAGATTATAAAAACATGAAATACTTTTATAGCTTAATTATAAAACATAATCCAAATGCTAAATCCTTATGAATCTAAAAAACGTGTTAAACGACAAGAAACTAGTAATACTCAATTTGGTATGTCAATACTATAGAGTATGAATGAGCTGATCAAATAAACAATTCGAGGGTCGAGATCAGGATACCAAAGGATAGAATAACTGATCAATTAATAAAAAATCAATTTGAAGATCAAAGAATTACTACAAAAGTAAAGGTGATGATCATATAAACAATTTGATGATTGGAATCTTTATACAACGGATAGAAATTCCTGTATTCCATATGTGTCACCATATATAGTTGAACCTGTGTTCCTAACAGCTTATATAAGATGAATACGCAAATAATATACTAGAAATTTATTTATTTATTTAGAGTAAATTGCAAATTTCATCCCTTTGGTTTGCTCAGATTGCATGTGTCGTCCCTGGTCTATCGAAAGTGCTGGCGGCCTCCCTGTGACGAAAAGTTAGGCTCAATTTGGTCCTTGCCTCAAACTAAAATGACTATATTGCCCTCGTCTTCAATCCCTTTGAATTTCAGTTGCATATATATTCTACCTTTTTAATAAATATTCATCAATCTTCATACATAATCACTCTCATCCTTATTTATGAACACAAAACATATAAAGTAAATCCATATTGATTCGCTCCCAGACGGTCAAGTTTTCTCACACAAGCTAGCCACTTGTGAATGGCTAACCGTAAGAAACTTAAAACAGTCCGGAAACGAATGCAATGAAGATCAGGAGAGTATAGTGTTTCCCCGGGTCGTTATGTCCCAGCGAGCTATGCGATGAATCATCAAACGAATAGTGATCGAGAGATTTGAACGGACAAGAGATTTGATCGATTATAACTAAAGAAAAAGTTTATAAATTACAGGGGCTTAAATGCAAATTAAAGAAAATTAAAAAGATAAAATATATTAAATAAATGCTATCACTATTTTTTAAAATGATGTTTTTGAGTTTTCTTTTATAAAACTTAAATTAAAAAAAACTACGTGACGTACAAAAGAAAATGTGAAACTGAAACAATACAAATCCTAAAAATATAAAAATGACATTTTTACAAACCTAATGATAAAAGAAAATTTTTAGAAAAAGAAAATTATTTTTAAAACTATTTATCTAATTATTATTAATTAAAAACTATTTTAACTATTTAATAATAACCTAAAATACAAGAAATTATGAAATAAAGCTAGAAAAATAAAATTTTGACTTGGAAAAATCTAAAATAACAAAAGAGAATTTTCAAAACTATTTTTGTATTTTTCTGATTATTTTTCTATTTTCTATGAATTAAAAACTATTTAAAACTACTTAAATTACTTAAAAATACAAATTTAACTAAGAAAAATCTGGAAAAATATTTTTTTGACTTTTTATATTTATCTTAACCTAGGAAAAATGAAAAATTATTTTTTTGAAACTTTTCTGAATTAATTGTATTAGAAGCTAATTAAAAAGACTTAAAAACTGTTTTAAATCAAGAAAAATACCAAACAGACCTAGAAAAATCTGAAAAATTCAAGATAAGTCTAAAATAATATTATGAATCTAGGAAAAATATAAAAACAGGGGCTTGTGTGAAGGAATATGAGGCTGCAGTGAAAAGTGCTTATGAATAAGCACTTGTAATAAGCTATAAGCTAGAAATGAGACCCAACTGAAAGAAGAAGCTATAATATGCTAAAATGACAACTGAACAAGCTCAATGACTTAGAAATAAGCACTAAATAAGCCAAAATAAGCATAAGTCTTAACTGTTGCACAGGGCAGTTTTTCAGAAAAAGGGGTCAAAATAAGCTAAGTAAAAAGCACTTAATAAGCTGATTAAAAGTGAACTAGTATTTTTCTAATTTAGTTAAGCAGTTAAAATTTAATATCCCAAAGGCTTAAGTCCTAAATCCTAATGATAAGATCACAGTGAAATTGTAAAGTTTATTCAAAAACTGCTTCTAGGAAATTTGACTTTTTATAGAAATGAACTAGTTTGACTTTAATGAACTTCTAATTGATTCTATGGACTGAATTAGTTGTATTAAGCTGTAATAAGATTATCTAGAGCTAGACTAACAACTTTTAAGCTTGTAAAATGAATTTGGCAACTCAAAATCCCAACAGTGAACTGTTAAGGGGTAGGATTTGGAATTTTGACTTTTATTCAAACAAGGACTAGTTTAAATGGTAGAACTGAGCTAATAGATGCTAATATGACATAAAGCAACCATAAACAATAACAAGCATTCACTGGAATGCCACTGAATCAGCAATTCCAAACACCCCTATACTAAACTGTTTTGAAGAGTTTAGCATTAAAACAAGTTTTGAAACTGAGAAATCTGTTTATTAACTTATAATTACTATATTTAAACAGGATTCAACCAAAATTAACAGGTGTTAAGTACTTATACTAGAAAATGTAAAAATCAAGAAAATAGCTTACAAATGAGTTAATGCACAAGACTAAATACCAAGGACTGAGATCACTCCTATGGCTTCCCAAGAAGCTCTAAACCAACAAGCAATCCAAAATCAGCACTGCACCATTGTCTTGATCATTTCTCCATAGGATTTTTAATTTTCTTCATTAGAGTCACACAATACTTGGATAAAGTTATTTGTTAAAATTCAAAGTCAAACTAAAGTTCAAACACGTTAAAAGTTTAAGTTTTTAGAGTTATTCATGCTTACAATGAAAACCAACAACAAAAACTGAATATTCGAATATATTCGAGTAATATATTGGAAACTTTCGATAATCTTGGAATTATTGAGTCAAATCATAGTTTTGAGTTTTTATATTTATTTATAATCTTTTATCAACCTTTTAATTTTTAGGATACCTCTTTACTAGTTCTGTTACCACGTCACGACTAAAACCTAACGAACAACCAAATCTCGAAGAACCCTTCGGTATCCTCACTAGAGTCAGGAACCATAAATCAGAACACGTAATTGAGTAAACATTCGATAAAAGAACTAAAAATGTAAAAGATCATATTCATGAATTGTGGACAATTAAAACCAACTTAGGACAAATTTATATCATTAATATTCAATTATTTGTCTAAAGAGTCAAAGTTTTGAACAAAATTACGATTTGAGAAGTTTTGTCAAATCATATCCCCACAAACCTTAACGACTAAGTCACCGTAAGGTCACTTACGAACAATAACAAATACCAACGAAATACAGTATAATCGTAGATAATCGAGTCAAGATGGTAAATTTGATCAGGAACAAACTTATTTTCAGTTTTAAGGTTTAGGATGGGGAATTGTCAAGTGACAACCCTAAAACTCAACGGTTTAAGTAAAATGT